>JPKY01000027.1:67500-223755 GCA_000769265.1 Hapsidospora chrysogenum ATCC 11550
CAGATCGCCGAGGCCCAGGTCAGCGGCCTGACCGCGCCGCCTACCAAGCTCACCTACACCCGGCGCGGCCAGTCTGTCCACAAGAACAAGGAGGTCGGCGACGGTGATACGCGCACCCAGGACGGCGCCTTCCGGCTGCTCCTGGAAACGCTGGTCAACGACGCCGAGCTCACCGAGATCTCGAGCACCGACGATATCGGCATCGTCGCCCACCGCATCGTCCACGGCGGCGACTACGACGACTCCCAGCTCATCACCGCTGACACCCACCACCACCTCGAGGCCCTCAGCGACCTCGCGCCCCTGCACAACAGCGCCGCCCTCGGCATCGTCGACGCCTGCATCGGCCGCCTCCCCCGCGCCCACAACGTCGCCTGCTTCGACTCCCAGTTCCACCACACCATCCCCCCGCACATCTCCACCTACCCCATCGACCAAAACATTGCCCGCAGTAACGGCCTGCGCAAGTATGGTTTTCACGGCATCAGCTACGAATTCATCGCCCGCTCCGTCGCAAGATTCCTCCGAAAGGACCGCAGTCAGCTTGACATCATTGCCCTGCACCTCGGCAGCGGCGCCAGCGCGTGCGCCATCCGCAATGGCAAGAGCCTCGATACGAGCATGGGACTCACGCCCCTCGCCGGTCTCCCCGGTGCTACCCGCAGCGGCAGCGTAGACCCGAGGTAAAGTAACCTACCCTTCACTCTTCTCTACTATCAGTACCTACCACTCCTACTACCACTCCTACTACTAGTAGTACGCTATCCCTTGACGCGCCGAACTGCCCGCTAACCCCTCTCCTCTTCCCCACAGCCTCGTCTTCCACTACGCCAGCGACGTCGGCAAGCTATCCCCCGCCTCCACCGAGCACCTCCACATCTCCAAGGCCGAGGACATACTCAACCGCCAGGCCGGCTGGTCCGCCCTCACCGGCACCACCGACTTCGGCACCATCTCCGCCCGCGACACCCCCGAGCGCCGCCTCGCCTTTGACCTCTTCGCCGACCGCGTCGCCGCCTACGTGGGCTCCTACTTCGTCGCCCTGTCCGGCCGCGTCGACGCCCTCGTCTTCGCCGGCGGCATCGGCGAGAAGGCCACCGCGCTGCGCGCCGACGTCGTGGGTAGGCTTGCGTGTCTCGGTTTCGCGGTCGACGAGGAGGCGAATAATAGCAGGATGGAGGAGAACAAGGATGATGATGTTGTGGATGTGAGTGCGCAGTCTGCCGACGGCGGCGGCGGAAGTGACCGGAAAGTGCTGGTGTGTCGGACGGATGAGCAGTTCGAGATGGCCAGGGTGTGCACTGCCAAACAAGAGCTCTGGGCTTCTTAAGAACCAACAAATGTGAGAATACCAACCCAAGGAGGTCCCCGCAAGGCGCGCAAGTTCACGGGCAAAGTTTCATGGTATCCCAAATTCAAGTGGTATCGAATTCATATATCCAACCGGTCGGTGAGCGCATCACCCTGATTCATTTCCCATATCCCATACTCCTTGAGGTATCTCTAGGCAGAATGGCCCTCCTCCAGGGCGGCGCCTATATGTTACCATTTTCTAAAAAGCATGTGCAATCCCTCGTATCCCTCTCTCTGGAGAGGATCATGTGGGTATACAAAAATAAAGTAAGAAGAGACGCCCACCAACGCCATGCAAAACAAAAAAAGTGTCATGCGCGAGATGCAATCGACATCTCAAATAAAGTTTCAATACGCCGCAAACCCTGTCAGCATCAAAGCACCGCCATCCGACGGTCGCAGGGCACCCTCCAAGTCCCCGAAAGAATAATACCAGTAGATTGGGTGAGCGGCTGTCGCCCGCAAGGGAATCAAGACCGCGATGGTGTTAAAATTGGTGCGCGGTCGTGGTGGTGGTGGTGGTGCTGCTGCTGCTGCTGTCGCACTATTCTTCACCGGAACGCCACACATGTGACCAAATGCCACCGGATTCTTGAAATGGCGTTCATGGCAGGATGGGATTCTTCAAGCGGGAGGGGGGACAGGGTTGTGTGGAGCGGGCGCATATTAGGATTAGACCGCCTCCCGGGTGAAGGATCCGAGTCCCGGGAAAGCAGATGAGAGGAAACGATAAGCCACTACTCCGTAGGGTTTGCCCAGAACACCCTAGTGACCCAGCTCCCCAAGTGGCACACCCTCAGGAGCTGCCCTCCTGGCAGGCGACAGCCATGGCAAGGGCATCCAAGCCGCTGCTTGGCGTCCTGGATGTGGCAGGGCGATTGAGGAGGGGTAGGTTCAGCCCTCGCATATCCCAGGCGCCAGTCGTGCCGTTCGGGGATGGGACAGGGGGTGTCGGGAGGGGGAGCTGCTCCTTCTCCCAAGGAGAGGTTGGCTCGCGTGCCGTGGCGCGGCCGCGCCCGGACATGGAGTTGCGCCGCGCCTCAGCCAGTGCCGCCTTGTGGGCGCGAGAACCGCTCGATGACCGGTTCTTGTCCTTGTAGTGAGTCTCAAGGTGCTGCTTCATGTTGTCGGCGCGAGTGAACTTCTTCTGGCATCCTGGGTATGTGCATTGAACTGCCTTCTCGGCGGTGTGGATCTTAGAGTGCCGAGATGCGTGGCCCGATGTGGTAAAGGTCTTCTCGCAGCCGTGACTCTCGCGGTAGCGGCAGGGATACCGCTTTCCAGGACGCTCAGGCATGGGAGATGCAACGTCCTCATCGGCTGCGAACGAAGTCGCGCGGCTGTCCGCGTACGCTGGGCGCTTGGCTGGTGGGCCCTCCACGGCATAATCCTGGCCGGTGGGATAGAGCGAGTGGCGCGTGAATGCGTAGTCTGAAGGAGTTATTGGCGAGGTCGGATCGTTGCTGGTTTGCGAGTCGTAAGAGTCGGAGCGCAGCAGCTCAGGGATGTTGGGCGAGGAAGAGTTGCTGCGGGAAGCGGGGCTGTGACGAGTGAGGACATGGCCTCCTGAGTGGAAACTGGAAGGTCCCTGAGGGCGCGGGCGCTGAGCGTAGGAGGATATTTCATGGTTGCTCTCGTCGTTGAGGAGCGACACCTGGCGGCCGGCCGCGTCTCTGGCGTGCATTGTGGAACTTGGAAATCGTGAAGCCTACTTGCTTCACGATACCGAATGGGGATTGAGAGAAGCAGAAATGAGCTCGCAAAAGGCGAGCTGGCGTGAGACTTGACCTCTTGCGGGGTTGAACGGCGGGCTGGATCGCAAGCGAGGATCTGAGCGGCAGCTGCAGGAGCTCGAGTCAGACTCGGGAATGGGGCAAAAGCTCCGGTGGGTGGCTGGGTGAAGGTCCGTGGATTGTGATCGCGTGAGAAACGAGCCACCGTGGAGAAAAGAATGTTGACAGTTGCGACGAGTCTGGGCGAGTAATACGTCTTGAGCTTGCTGCCAGTGCGGAATGTGAAGACGGTTGTGCTTGGCGCCGGTTGACACGGTTGTGGCAGCGGTGGTGGTGGTGCTGGTGGGGCTGGTGGTGCTGGTGGTGATGGGAGTGGTGAGGGGTTGAGGTTGGAGCGTGCCGCGATCTCCGAGGCGAGCTGTATGCACCCCAGAAACAAACGTGCTTAAAGTTGATGCACAAATGCGATTCCAGCTCCGTTCTCGCCGGTGAAGTCGAAGTGCCTGGTAGTTCGCACACGAGCTGGAACTTGCAGTTTGTCTGGCGTCAAAGTTCGGGACGGTGGGAGAGCAGAGCGCTAGAAACTTAGGTTAAGCAAGAGCTCTTGATCTGCTGGCGACGTCGACGTTGTTGTTTGTAGGATCCTGGTCTGACTGGATCGTCTTGTCAAGGAGTGGTGGTAGGGGTTGGCCAGGTTGACTGTTGGCACGATGGATGGATGAGGAGGGGTGAGAACGAGAACCAAGGAAGGGCTTGATTCGAGGAGGACTGACTACTCGCAGCAGGGAGGATGACGGGTTGTATATAAAACCAGGACAGGGACGGAAAGATGGAGGGATGGGAATGGATATGGGGATTTGGGGGTTAATGGGGAATCGACATGTACCAATACTGGCATGCGCGGTGTGCTCAGAACGACGAAAGGCATATGTACGGCGGGATGGTGGAGGGGCCTTGCTTTTAGTTCAACACTTGAAGCCGGCATGGACGTGGGTGTGGAACTGTGGATCAGGTGTGGATGAGGATCAGGGACAATGGCAGCCCCGAGACTTCCAGGGACGGAGCAGGGGTGGGGCTCAATGGGGAACCAGGGTCGCCGAGCGCCAGCCGCCTCCAGCGAGTCCAAGGGCTGAGGTGCAGGGTTTGTAGCCAGGGTTCGAGCAGTGTTTTGGGGCGGGGGGGGGGGGGGGGGGGGGGGGGGGGGNGGGGGGGAGAGGTGGTGAGGCCGTGCGGGGGGAAAGCAGAGAGCGACGGTGGTGGTGGAGGTGGGCAGCCCTGCGGGTCTGCAACAGGCGGGCAGGCACTAAATCCCTACTGGACTAGTAGGTAGTAGGCTATCGTCGATACAACCTTGCTGAGGGAGCAGAAAAGCTCCCCTTATTACTAGGGCGGCTTGGTTTCCCAAGGGAGAGACGCTGGAGATGAGAATGTCGGTAGTGGAGGTGAACGAGAGTTCCAAAGGGTGAGGAACAGAAGGGAATACAGGTACTGATACTACTGCTACCTGTACCTGTAGTACTGCACTCTCTTTGCTGGTCGGGTACCCGAGGCTACGAGAAAATTTCTCCCCTTCTTCAAATCTCCCTTCCCCTCCCCGGGCAGTTTCTGCCTCTGGTACGTACTAGTACAGGTAGTTCCTTCCCTTCTGTTGCAAAGCTCCGTCCGATCGATGATCGCAGCCGCGTAGGTTAGGTAAGTACAGTACAGCCCGGTTGGTAGGCAGGCAGCACCACAGCTGAAGGCACGGAAGACGCTCCTGTGGGCTCGGTGGGTGCTGCTGTGGGCGCCCTGTGCACAGTGGGTAGGCGACCCTCCAAACCGCCATAGAGCTCCATCTGGCAGGGATCTTCGCTCTGTCCAGCAGGGGTCCGGGAGTCCCACCAAAGGTCACGGCATGTACCTCGCTCGCACCGCCCTTGATTGGCCTTCTTCCATGGCGCTGTGGGTCTTCCAGCGAAAGGACGACCTCAGTACGGATACTGTACATCGTCCACTGGCTGGTCGCTCCCAGCGACTTGCCTGTTGAGAAGTTGCAATGTGTCGCTCCTGGCAACCCGGTCATGCTTGAGGTGATATCAGTCTTCCGTCATCTGTCATCTCGCGGTGCGCAAAGTGCTTCCGGTTGCATAATCCCACCCAACAACATACGAGCGTCACTTTGGCATGGCAATCTACGAGTGCGACCGACTTTTCCGGACTGGGATTGGCTTTCGGATAGTCCCAGGCCGCCTTTCGCCCGAAATACTGTACTTGAGGTATGCATAATCGCAAAGCGGATTGAGCGGGTGTGCGAGGACGCGATGCGTGAAGTTCGGGGACTACAGAGTAGATACTCCTCGTACGTACGCACGCGACTGATGGAGATCCCCTCCGATATCAGATCAGACCGATCTTGATGCCTCCAGCCAAGCGCCCAAGCCTGCTGCTCACGCACCTTCTTACTCCTTCGATGGGGCTTGATGTGGCTGGCGATGCGGGTGTGTCTGCTGCAATGCGCTTCCAGTGGGGTTGACCCCCTTCCCACGTCCCTTCAGACCCTGATCACTGCGCCAAATCTTCGATCGTGAGGGCCTCATGGATGGCAGCGTTTCCAGATAAGGTATCTACCATATGTACTCGTACCTTGCTGGCCACCCCGGCACCTCGGGCCCGTGGGGGTGGTCAGCATGCTACGGTACTCAAACTACCTATGTAGGATCCTTCTGCGAACGAGTTAAGCAACGTGAGTTTAAGCAAGCCTCTTCCCGTTCCGCCCCCGCCAACGCCAACGCGAAGCAATCGTGCTTGGCACGGCGGCCCGGCTCGGTGACGTCAGTGATGCTGACGGCGCAGCCCCCACCCCCCCGGGGGACACCCCCGTTCTCTAATTCTCTCACCAGTAACCCTCACGTTTCATGCACCCGGCAGGTAGCACCTCACCATCTCACGCCAGCCGGCATGCTGGCAAGGTCGCAAACCAGGTGCTTCCGCGCTGGGGTCCCGTACTGTATTCGCTGTCTGCGAGTCAGTGTGTCGCGACAGCATCAATACGCACCGGCTCTCCGGGTGTCAGTGTCAGATGGGCTGCCGTCGCAGCAACCCCACAACACCCGGCACGGATCACGTTAGCGACTTCAGAGCGTCTGTTTGTGTTCGCGTTCAGATGATGTGAGAGCTTCCCCGTTCGCCGGGTTGTTGTCGTCAGGCAAGGCCAGTGAGAACCATTTCCAGTATGTGCTAAAACATACGTTTGTAGGCATACTGATGGATGGGATTGTCGTTCATATAACTGTAGTTTCCCAACTGACCCAGTATTAGCCTTTTCTATTAGGATACTATTGCAGCGAGCGTCGAGTCGTGCAGGAAAAGGCCGTGAGCAATCCAGGACGGTCACAATCGTTGAGGCGCCGAGTAGCCCAGCCTCAACGCGTCCTTGAAGACCAATTGTGAAGACCCCTGTGGTCCCTTTGGTCCCTTGATCGAGTCCCCCTGCTCGGAACAGCAGAGCGTCACTGCATCAGAGTGACAGACTTGTGGAAATGGCAGATCCAAGCCACGATCGCCGATGCTTCTTCCCGTGCGCATGCACAGCCCAGCCCGTTGCAGAGTGAGAGCGGCAGGTGTTCGTTCGTCTTGGCTGGTGCCGCTGACGACTTGCTCCCCCAGATACATACTCTTATTCCGACGGCCCACTATTATGTGTTGTTCCATCATGAGGTCCGAGCCAAGCATGCGAAGAATCGGCATTGATGGCCTACACCCCCAACCCTAACACCTTCTGAGGCTAGGTACCTAAACCTACGCGTAACCGCGGGTCTACCATGCCGAGCAAGGCAAGGCCAGCAGAACTTGATATTCAGAAATACCGTAATGTCTACGTATGCACAACGGTAAGAACTACCCTACCTACGTACGGCCGAACGAGTTGCTGGAGAGCAAGAAAAATATTTAAAAAATATTCACAAAAAAATCCAAGGGGCAGACAGGGGGAGGAGCGTGCTTCGTAGGGAGTTACAGGACCCAAGGGGTGAAGACGTGAGGTCACAAAGACCCCTGGGGCAGGCTAACGTCCCAAGGGTCGTCGCAAGGGTCCAGGGACCCGCGTTCCCATCGGCCAATGATCGGGAGAGTTGGGAAAAATCGGGGTACAAGTGGTACTTGCAGTGACCTTAGGCTTAATGATGACGACGTGACGTACCGACCCCGGACCATGCACATGCAGTCCATCGCCGCTACCAGCTATGGGAGAACATGGAATTTCTTCACAAAGCCATGCATTGTGCGCTGTATGCCGTCTGGCACACCCCCCCCCNCCCCCCCCCCCCCCTCTCTTTGGGCCCATGGAGAACTAGGGTTGCCGACTACTGTCATCGAGATGGTAGTCGACCTGCTGATCTCCGCGGACACCCCTCCCCCCCACCATTTGTGCCAGCAAGCCCGTATTACCGTTCGGTGCCCCGGGCATAATTCTCCTCTTGCACTGGCTTGCATAACCGGTTTCACAGAATGACGGCAGAGCAGCATAATTCCGGCGCATTTCTGCCAGTGCAGACACATAGCTCACTACCTACCTGGTAGCCAAGCCAGCTGACTGTGCCACGCCCGATGATGACGGCTTTTCTGCTCCGGGTTTCACAGACTGCTCGATCTGGATCGACTTTTTCAGAAAATCGATGGCAAGGGAAAAGAACCTGGAAGCAAGAAGAAAGAATTTTTCGTACGTCGTCTCCGGTAAAGACAGCAGATCGAGAAAAAGGTCTAGGAGAAAATGACAAGTCAAAGTATGCCCCTGCAGGGTTCGTTATCTGCTCTCAAGAGAGGGATCGAGGGTTCAGAGCCGCAGCAAGCCCGCCCACCTCCCGTGGGTTTCGATTGGGGGTCCCTGCTGGTCCCCTTGATTGCGCCCTTATGGATCTTCCTGAGGAACCAAAACACCCCCGCCCCGGCGCCGACGTCACCCTCGGCTCCGACAGCAGGACCAGATCGTGCATCTTCGAGATTCGAGATTCTAGAAGAAGAAAGAATAGGAGGGAAAAAAAAAAAGGCACCGCACGCCGGGACTGCTGTGCCCCTCCCGCACGCGGCTCTCAGGAGGACCCTGAACGCAGGGCTCTCCCCTCCCAGCAGTCCCAGGATTAGTACTTGTTCACGCTTGCCGTCGGCTGATGTCGTCAAGTCAATACCAACAGGCGCAGCTCCGGGAGTTGGGACTCGCGGGACTCGCGAAGAAGATGGCGCTATCCCACCCCATCTCCCGCCGAACCCTAGCGCAGCTCGCTCGCACAACAACAAGTCAACACACAACACTCTCGCAAGCCCACGCCAACCGGGGGAAGCAATGACAGTACAGCTTGCAGCTTGGCCTGGCAGGATGACAGGTAGAGAGGGGCGCTTGCTTCCTCACCAGGTACTTCAAATGCCGACAGGAGTACGAGCACCCCGGTACAGCACACCGCGGAAACTTTATCCGTAAGGGGCGCAGAGGTCGCTGTCGCTGAAGATGCTTACCACTATACAGGAGAGGTGTGCCACCTGGTGCGGCCCGTGGTTGGCGTTGAGACGGGAGCCCCTGTGGCCTGTGCATCCCACGAGTACGTAGTAATCAATACAGTAATAACGTTTCTGAGAACCATCCGCGATACCATCCATAACAGGCGTAGACTACGAGCCGCACGGACAGAAACAAATAAGTAGGGGTCTGCCCGTCGTCGCCTTCTAGAAAGACCGTTGCCCTGCAATGTACGAGTACACGCAGGATTGCGACCAGGTTCAAAACATTCTCTTCCCGTGAGCACAGCTTCCAAGGTTTTCGGTTGCCATCAGCGACCGGCTGCCTTGCCCTCCCCGGATTAGGAATCTGAGGCTGCTTCAGTGAGATATCGATGGTTCGCACGCTTTCGAAGCTTTGGCAACAAACCTGGAAACCAGCAAGACACACAGGATGTGAGAGGATCTGCCCAGCCGGGCGCTGAGAGCGAAGCATCACCCACCATCCCATACCCAACGCGGTAGCATCCTCCTTGGCGCTATGGATGGGTTGGGTCGGCTAAACATTTGTTTTTGTTTTTGTTTTTTTTGCTGTTTTTTTTACTACGTCCCATCTTCCTTCTTAAAGATGTCGAGTTGACGGCCGCGTCCCCAAATTTCGATGGACGGACGGGGGGCCGAGGGTCCGAGAGCCCAACGATCAGACTTTTGCGGGCGAGATCGAACATTTATTCAGACAGCCGGTGGAGCCGCGAGGGGTTCGTGATTGTTTAGGTGTGGGCTTTGTTGGGGGGGGGGGGGGGGGGGGGGTNGGGGGAGGGGGGGTGTTTTGTTCTCAGGGCCCAGGGGCGCTGCATCGGAGGTTCTGCACCCTGGCCCTCTGCTGGAAAACCCCACCCAACCCCCCTCCGCCCCACAAATGGCCGGCTACTGTACTACAGAAGCATACAGTAAGCATGCCCGTCCTTTGGCACTTATGCCCCGGCCAGACATTCAACTCAAACGTCAGTGTTGCGTTTCTGCACCAATTCAGGGGACCGACCCCGGCAGCAAGACGCTGCCTGTCTTGGGGAGGCTCGGACTTCCCTTGCGTAATTCGGCCGCACAAGAAGTGATACCAGTAGTACCAGGTATTACCATATTATCTGGTACAGTGCAGATACTGTAGTTAATTGTAAAGGACATGCATGTACACAGTATTTACAGCCGGGTATTTTGCTATACCTTGAGTTTCGAGGTACTTATTGTTTTTTTTTTTTTTAACAACGCACGCGCGTCAGAAGAACAGCAAACCAAGGGGATCTACTGTATATCTTATACCTATACTATATGTACAGTTTACACCGAGAAGATCAACTTGCCCATCATCCGAGCATGGCATTGTTCCATGGGCATTCGAGGCCGTTCTCGTACAATACTATGCCACACCCTCCCATTCCTGTACAGAGCTGACCGCTTCGGGAGCGTGAGCCAGACAGTGTAGCCCACTACAGATACTCAGGCATGTGGTAGTCAGGTATGCTGCTGCAGAATACACCTCGACGTCATTGTTGCCGGAGCGTATCCCAGCCTGCTGCTACTCGTACATACCCCGTCCTACCGCTTTCGGTACAGACTACTGCAAGTACTTATAGTAGGTACCAGCAGTACTAAGGTACTAGTAGTAATAATCCACAAAGGTACAGTAAACTAGCCGTGTGCATCTTCAGAGCTCAGGCATCCATCTCTCCTGGCGGGTTTCTCAACCCTTCAGATAAGTGCTAGTAATATGCAGGAATTGGATATTTCGCGACACCCTCAGTCTCTGAGGGCCCGGCAACGCCCCATAGCTCCCACCCCAACAATTCACATGCGGGCGGTGCACACGCACGCTCGCCGAATAAAAATGTCAAACCTTATTTTTTATCCCTTCCCGGTCGCACAACGCGGCTATGGGCGGCGAGGAAGGGGGCTTAACCGAGCTGCATCCAGGGTACGGATACAGTACATAGTAGCCGAACGACGGGTGGGGTTGACTTATGCAGCAGACGAACGACGAGCGGGTCGGAAATACTCGCACATTTTCTCGTGTAACGATGGATGTCGTTGTTGGTCAGCCAAGATTCTGCCGGCACATGGCGCGGGAGATACACGCATTCTGACCATCATGGCGCTTTTGGGCAGAATTCCATAGGCTCCCGTACCCTGTGTCTTGGGTGCTACCTACCCTGTGGGCTTATCGGAGTCGTAATGATGCATATTGTAACTAGTAGAACTCGGTGATACGTAAGGTACTTCTTTCTGACTATTGGTTTCCGCTCATCACTGAGAGATATCAGTACAACAGACGAATTTATCTGTGCGCGATTTTATTCTTGTCTACAGATACATGTCGACACTTCTCGACATGCGTATTTGTACAAAAGCCATTGTTGCCATATTCCTGGTCCTACCCTGCAATCTCCTAGAACGCCATGTGCGCGCGCCGTTTGAAAAGAAAAAAAAGAAAAAGAAAAAGAAAAAGGTCTATATAGCGCATTGGTAACTCTCCCCCTTCTTATCCCGAGTATTAAGAAAAACCGATATCACTGGGTGGGATACTGTCTGTGCATCTCCCATCCAATATCCAGTGCACACGTCGGCGTAGGGTATCTCTGCAAAACAAGTCCGTGCCCGTAGGTAAGTAGTTAGGCGATGATGGATGGCTCGTCCTCACTTCTTGGGCGCCGGCGGCGGCCCCATCTTTGTCGACCCCGTGTCCACGCGCTTCGCGGGCGGCAGATCGGGGACCTTGAACCTGTTGTTAGACGACGACGAGCCCCCCACGGCTGTGAACGTGCCGCCCTTGAACCACCGGTCCTCCTCGGCCTTGCGCTTCTTGCTGAGCTCCGCCTGCATCTTGGGGTCGACCAGCTCGAGGCCCTGGACCGGCGTAAACGCCAGCGATGACGCCGTGCCGGCCGCCGAGCCCACCGTGCTGCCAACCCCGGACGACCGCAGGCCCTTGCCCCGGAGGTCCATGCCCCCGGGGTTATGGCCGAAGCCGCCGATCGACGAGGCCGCGCCGCCAACGGTGCTCGCGCCCCCCCAGCCCTTGTTCTTGGCGCTGAGCTTCGCCCGCGTGCGCTGGTCGACCTGGATGCCGCGGATCCTGCCATCGCCCTGCTGCCCGATCATGCCCATGCCGACGGTGCTGTCGCCGGTCCCGTAGCCGGCCTCCTTCTCCTCCTTGCCAAACGCCACCCGGTTCTGGGCCTGGCGGAGCTCCGTCATGGCCAGCGCCTCCTTGGCCTTCCTCGCGCGGCGCCCGCCTCGCTTTCGCGCGGGCTTGTCGTCGGGCACGGGGAGGGCGCGCTGGCCCTTGTTCGCCGGCGGCTCCATGCGCTTTTCTAGAACCTTGAGACAGGCAGCTCTGAGTTCTTCGCCCTTGGACCCGTCGGGGCTGGTGTGGAATCGGTCCAGGCGGGCGGCGAGGATGACTTTCCCGGAGAGGACCCTCATGGCTTGCGTCTTGAGGTCGTTGGGGACGAGGCTGATCATCTCCGAGCGGTAAAGGAAGCCCTGTTGGCGTACACCGACGTTTGTAGCCTGGCCGGCCCGTCCCTTCTTGGAACCCCAAGAGAGCAGATTGCAGGCAGGCGTCTTGACCAGACCGGTCAAACCCCCGGCGGCGTTGAGGAGCTGCGCGCCGGTGAGTGACCCGACCAGGGCCGTGAGGTTGGGCGCAAAGATGTTCATCCGTGACTGGACATAGTCGGCCAGGGTCTGCTTCGCCTTGTGGAGGGAAATGACCATGTCGCATGCCTGCCGCACGCGCGCCAGCTCCTCGGCTGACATCTCCTGACCCTTCGAGGTGGTGGCCTCGAGGGTGACAATCATGAGAGATGGGCCATCGAGGATCGACTTGAGAGTGACTCCAAGAGGGTTGTCCGTAGATGTCTGCAGGCGCTTGAGGGTATCCGAGTCCAGGGGTCCGTTGCCAATGACGCTGACGACTTTGGCATACTCCAGCGGGGTCGTGACGAGCCTCTCGAGCTCGGGAAATCGCGTCGAGTAGTGGTCGCGGATGAACTTGTGGACCAGAGCGACTTCGCCGTCGATCTGGGTCGAGAGACTGTTGGACTGGGTGAGGAGGTGGTACTCGGGGTGGTCCTCGATGTCGCCGACGTTGGTGGTCTGGGTCGCGGCTTGGGATCGGTAGTGTTCGATTTTCTGCAGTGCGTGAGGCAAAAACGTCAGGTCTAGTTCTCGAAATCAAAAGATGTAAACGATGCATCATCCTCGGGAGAGAGTTGTTTAGGGGGAATGGGATTGGGGATGGGCGTGATTGCTTACCTCGAGAACGGGTTCCAGTGTCTGCATCAGGCTGGCAACGGTGCGAACATCCTTGACGTCTCCGAGTTGCATCTTGTCGATCCTGGCCTGGGCGGCCTCTGCACTCTCGGCGTCCTCCATGTCGGCATCGGCGCCGTCGACCTCCATGCCGTCGGCATCCCCGCCGCCGCCATCACCACGCGCTTCGCCATCGTTGCCCTTGGCGGTTGCATCGTTCGAGCCATCGTTGAGGCCGTCGTTTCTCTCCTCGACGTCCTCTTCTCCTGAGCTCCCGAAATCGTTGAGCAAGTCCTCGGCGACTGTCGACATGGTGGCGATGTGATGCCGAGAGGTTTGATGTTGAGGGAACAAGTGCGACGACTGCAGGCAGGGATCAAGTTTAGAAAGGTGTGGTGGCGCGCAGCGCACGCCGCGACTTCGGTGGCGGATAAACATCGGAAGCCCAGGCTCAGCATACAGTGGGCTCGGTGTCAGGTACAGTACTGTAGGTAGGTAATACCGTAGTACCTAGCGGTATTAGTGCAGGTACATCTCGGTCCCGGCCATATCTTGCAGCTGTTGTACATCCTGTACCATCCGCAATACTTCGACAAGCAGACATACCTACTAAGAGTGATTATGAAAACGATAGTAACAGATTAAAGACTACCAGTAGGTTGGTAATGCTATTGACATGACGTTTTTTTTACTACTGTCCCTTTAATACTACTAGTACCTTGCTGGGTAACACGTAAAGTACTAACTGCCAATGCTCGTACAAGTCTTTACTAACCCATCACAAACGACGATAGATAGTAGTAGTACTGAATTACCTACTATATTTATACATGGGATGAAACTTGGTAATATTCCATCTCGGATCATATTGCGACGCGAAATCCCGCTCCGAGTTAATATACTCATCCCAGCCACAGAGTGTAGTTGTCCTCTTCCCAAGGGTATTATTATACAAGTTTCCATATCCATCTCGACCATCATCCCCCCCCCCCCCCCCCCCNCGCCATCTTCTCATATCCCCATACAAGAACAGTATATCGCACAGATTTCAGGAAAAAAAAAAAGAGCTAAAAGAAAGGCACGTATCCCTCATTGTCTCATATTCTCATTGCCCTGGTCCCAAGACGACAGATCCATGGCGTCCATGGGCCCCATATTCATCAGCGCCCGGAGCACCCCGTCCCCGACCTGCGGCATGCCCTGCTGGTCCTGCATATTCCCCCAGGGGCCGGTTCCTGCCGCCACCCCAAACATGCTGCCCCCATGCTGCTGCTCGTTCATGGTGGGCGACACCGAGAAACCGCCCGGGTCGCCGAAGAAGTTGTTGGTGCTGTCGCTACCGCCGCCGCCGCCGCCACCACCGCACATGTCGCCCTGCTGGCCCATCAGGTTCTGTTGCGGCGAGATGGGGCTTGCTTGGAACGAGTTGCGCCCCGATCCATTCATCTGGCCCGGCGCGAGACGCCCACGCTCTGCCCCGCCATCGCCCCTCCCTCCGTTGCTGCTCGAGTTCGGCGTGAGCCCGCTGGATGGCGCACAGTCGGGAGATGTCGTCAAGGTTCCCTGGTTGTCACCCGTGCCCAATCCGCTCTTGTCGTACATCCCACCGGAGCTCGGTGTCAGCACTGACATGGACTGCTCAGCAGATAACCATGACTGTGAGGTGAAGCCACTCGAGTTGGACGTGTCCAAATTCGACATGCCGTTCTGGGGCTGGGCCATCTCCGGCTGTCCGCTCACCGCATTTCCGTCTTCCGCTCCATCCTTCATAAAACTCGTCTCATTGCGGTAAGCGAGTATGCCCTGTACGCCGTCGGGGTTGTCGCACACGGGGTTGCCCCTGCTACCGCCAGTTGGAGGTCCGGGCTTGCATCGCGTTAGATCCTCAACCCCGCAACAAAGCAGCAAGAAGAGCAAGGGGTGGGTGGGAAGGACATACACTTTGAGCCCGCGCAAACGCGTTCCGTAGCTTGGGTATCCGCAGGGAGAGAGCCTCCAGGTCGACATCCAGCTGGACGAGGAACGATTCCGTCAGCGGATTCCGCCGCTTCAAGGCATTCATGGCCGAGAGTAGGAAGCGCAGGGAGTCTGCGGTCTGGCCATCCTCTGGCCGACTCTTCAGGTACTGCACAAATACGCGCGCCGAGACGTATAAGCAGAACGAAATAAAGGGGTTCATCTGTTCCACCTTCGGTCAGTATCACCCATGCTGACAAACCCGAATGCTACGCTGCCGCTTACCGATGCTAGGTCCATGTGCGAGATAGTCCTCATCATGCTGGCAATTTCATTGGCCGCCGTGATGCATCGCACTTTACTCTCAGCCCCGACCGTCGATGGTAACTTGTTCTTCTCCGCCTTGAATATTGCAGCCTGGTGGAGGCAGATGGTGGACGTGTGGATGCTCATGTTGGCAAAGACGACGTTTGGATTCGACATGCCCGCAGGCAGCTTGAGGTGCGAAGGTAGGCACAGGGAGGTGTTGAGGATGATGTTGTCCAGGTGGCGGTGTCGCTTCCAGAAGGGACCATTCAGATCATCGTCCTGGTCATCCGGGTCCGGCCGGTGGAGGTGGACGAGATTGCGCCCAAAAAGGCAGGCCATGAGCACGATGGAGCTAAACGACGACAGCTTCGAAGCCCCCGAGGGGCTAGTGGCATCGGCGAGACTCTGCGTCTGCTCCGGCCGGCTCATGTCAAAGGCCTCTTCCGACGCGGGGAGGTCGGTCAGGATGTCTCGCTCGTCAATCACCATGGGCCACCCGGTGCCAATGCTCGCGTATCTGTCCTCGCAGAACGCCATCCAGAATGTGCGCCGACGCTCCTCACGCTCGGTCCAGTCCTTGGGAGGGGGGATGCACTGCTTCACATCCAGCCCGGAGCCGTCGAGCCGATGTAGCCCGGTCCTGACCGCGCGCACACCAGTTAGCTTTCTGGACCTAACATAGCCCACGCAGGTCAAGATGCATTATCTTACATCTGAGCAAGGCGAACCGCCGAGCCGGTGTTGACCCAAGCGCGCGGAAAGTACATCATCTTCATCTCATAGAACGAGAGGAGAATGTGAGTCTGACAGTGTGCCACTGAGATCATCTGCTCCCCGTAGCCCTTGACGTAGTCGGATTCGATGTATTTGCGTGCCCTGTTGTAGAACAAGTCCTTCATGTCGGCGTACTTGTCTGTGATGGAGCACGCCATGGTCCACATAGCATACCGTAGACATACGGGAGGTCGCTGATTCGGCGCCCTGGCGGTAGATTTGGGTCAGTCTCGCACTCCGACTTGGGAGGGTCTGGAAGAGGGAAATGGTAAGGAGGCCGAGCTAACAGGTTCATGGCCGCCAGATAGCGATATTTGTGGATCATGGGTATTGACGGGTGGACCTTCTCAAAGTAGATCTGATGCAACTCGTCAATGGTCTCCTGGGCCGGCAGCGGCTCCTCGAGGCCCAGGCCAATCATCTCCCAGGTGAAATCGCCGCAGACATTGTTCACGCCCATACCCATGTTGGCCCGGAAGTTGAGGTCATCTATAGGCGCGGCCTGCTGCGGCGACTCGCCGTTGTTGAAGTTGTGACGGTCCATGTCCCAGTCGCCGAGGGAGATGGATCGGCCGTTACCCGCAGGGGGGATGGTGGGCTGTTGTGTCGGCCCGGCGTGCAAGGGCAGCGCGCCCATATTCTTGACGGGCGGGCTTGCGTTGTTGGCGGATGGCTGGTCTTGCGTCTTGAGGAGGGTCTCTACTTGTTCTGCGGGATCGGGGGCAGGGGGGCGCGAAGCCACCCCGTGTGGTCAGCATGCCGACTCCAAGGGGAAGGATGGCACAGACGTAGCGTCGCCAAACTCACTTAGACGCTCCTCCAGGGCCTTCACATAGCCACGCTTGGGACCGCTCTTTCTGCGCTGCTCATCGTACGCGCACACGTGGCCGAGGCGCGAGCAGGTGCTGCAGCTGGGGCGGACGCCATCGCACTTGAGCTTGCGCTTCCGGCATATCATGCAGGCCAGGCGCTTCGGCTTGGGCACGCTGGCGTTGTCGGGAATAGGGGGGTTCTGGCGCGACGGCGCTGCGGCGGCGGCGGTGCCCGCATCGCCGTTGGTGTTTTGGGTCTGCGGTTGGGCCTGGTGGCCGCTGCTCAACGAGCCTTCGGAGGGGCTCGTCATGGCTGGGAGAGGAAGGGTGGGCCAGAGGGCACTGCGTGTTGGAGGCGTCGGTTCGCCCGTCTTATCCGACTTGTAACGTTGGAGGCGGGGGTCGAAATCAATTGGTCGATGGAGTACGGAGGGGTGGTTCGGTCGTCGTCAGTAGACGAGGGGTGTGCCCCTTCACGTTAAGTCGAGATGGCCCCTATCGTGTGCTGGGCTTGGGAGGATTGTCGGGGATCGCGGAGGGTGTATCGCGGATGGTTTATAGACTGTGTCTCGAGATGAGGCGTCGAAGCTGATGGGATTGAATGTGGTTCCGGACCTCGATATTGTAGAAGGGGAGGTCAGGACTTTGGAGATGGGGGAGACGGCCGTGACGGGCCAGGCTGGGAGATTGATGGGCGTTCGCTAAAGTACATGCATACATCAGGCACGGTAAGGTGCGAGTGCGGTTGTTGGTGGTGGTGGTGGTGGTCGTTCTGCTATTAATAAGCGGGTGACAACCTAGAAGCTGTCTCGGTGAGTCTGACTGGGCTCCCGCATGCCGCACCTTGCTCCTCCTGTATCTGGCGTAGCTGCCTCAGTTGTACCTCCGTGCAGTACTCCTAGTAGGTACTACCTGCGTGTACGATACTCAGGTACTACCGTACCTTAGCACTTACCTCGGGTACTCAGGTAATTAGTACTTCTCCCGCCCTTGGAATGACTTGACGACGACTCGTCCTGCTCAGCTCATCCACGCCAAACCGTGAAAAGCAAAACCTAACACCTCCTTCCTCGGCACATGCACAAGCGTGACAGTATCGCGCGAGGATTAGCTGCTAACGATGCTACCCCACAAGCGGGTGACGACACCAGCATCCATCTCTCAGTACAGCTGAACATGATGGCCCGCTGCTCTAACCTCAATCGAACGATGCACAGCCTCAATCTCTCCCCCCCCCCCAACAATCCATGATCAAACTTCCCATCCCCGTCCTGAAGCCCCGGGCAAGTGCAATGGGCGGCTGAGATGATAGAACACCGTTGATTTAACACCTGGTAATAACAACTTAAATCACAAGTAATAGTCCTCCTGTGCACGTATCTGTCGTATACACTCGTCCTATCGCCAGACCCGATGTCGGGCATGGGCCAGTAGGCAGTCAGCAGAGGTGTCGTCAGCAGTCAGCTCCTTGACCTGACACCTAATTACCTCCTACTAGTAGGTACTTACCAGTAATTAGTACTACTACTCTGATAGGTAGAGTTGCACAAGGGGGTGAAAGGTTGTCTGACGCAACAGGGCTTCAGCCTTGTGCTGCAATAGGTGCCACCTTTATCCTAGGTAATACTACTAAGAGATGGGATGAAGCAAGCTTCCATCCAATCTTTCAATCCACGTTTCCATCTTCAGTCTATCCTGCTAATTAATAATAAAGGTAGGATGTTGATCGACCGGTAGACCCCTGAACTTGGCCGGTATGAATCTCGCATGCTTTGCGCTCCCACACAACATAACCAGCTTTACCATATAAGACAAATCCATCACGAATCGCCTCGCCCCGGCCATCCATATCCTCCGCGGTCGATTGCCCCGTAAATAAAGAAAAAACTAAAAACTAAAAAAAAAACTCCATACGAATAACACTCACTTCTTGTCCATATCGACCCCAATGATCCTCAACGAGCCCGCATCACTGTAAGCAAGCCAGTACCGCGTCGGCGCCCACGCAACCACGGGACACGCACCCGCCGTCTTGAAGGTGTGAATCTTCTCACCCGTCTCGGCGTGCGTCACGTCCAGGCCCGTACCTTCGTCGCTGCCTCCCACTATGTAGCTGCCGTCAAACGTCCAACCTGCACAGGGTATCGTCAGTATTGTTGGGGGGGCGGGGGAAGGGGTAAAAGGAAGGTTAGGGTAAGAGGACCAGAGTGAACGTACTGATACTCCTCACCGGCCCTATCATACTAGTAATAGTCCTCTGGCAGATCCACTCCTGCGTATCCCACAGCGCGATAATCGAGTCCGAGCCCCCCGTGGCCAGGTATCGCGCCGTGGGCTGCATCTCCACCGACAGGCAGCTGGACGTGTGGCCGCTCATGGCGAACTCGCGCTCCGGATCGTAGGAGAGCCGCATCACTGGCTCCAGGTCCGGGTACGACAGCACGCGGATCCGGCCCTCGGCCGTCGTCACGAACACTCTCTCGCCGCTCCAGCAGAAGGCGATCTGGTTCGTCTGCACGGACTGCTGGTGCGAGGCCAGGGGTGTGGGGGAGCTGTGTGATAGTACAAAGATATTGTCCGACTACACGGGATGAGTCAATCGGAACTTCTATGCAAATAATTGATGGGAGAAAAAAAAAGAAAAGGGAGGATCGTTACCTTGTTACCGACAATCAGCGTCTGTCCATCTGGAGCCCAGACCAGGGTAAACGCATCGCCCAGCCCCTTAACCTCATTAATACAGTTCTTCGTCCTCACATCCCAAAACTTGACGACACCATCGCTGCTCACGCTGCACAGCTCCGCGTCCTTGGTCGGGTTGAAAGCCACCTTCTCAATGGGCGCCGCATGCCCCTTGAGCTCCGTCGAGAACTTGACATGAGGCTTCTCCGGATTCCCTAACCCCCCCACCGAAAGCCTCCGCGTTAGCAACTCACGCCGACCCATCTTCACAGGACAGGACAAGATGGTAGGGATAGCGACGTACACACTCGTAGAGTCTTGTCTGCCGAACCGGTAGCTACCAGCGTCCCCAGCGGATTCCACGCAATTGACCGTAGGCTTCACCAATGATAGTCAGCAACCACAGCGTTTACGCATGCTCATGCGGCGAGGGGGGTGTGAAGCCTCACTTGTTCGACCCTGACCGCGACGCGCTGGGGTCGTTGTACAGCTGCGGCCGTAGGTTGCTAAAGTAAGGAGAGAACTTCTCGGCCGCAAGGCTCTGCCGGGGGCGCAGAATGGGGGCCATCCGCGGCGGGCGGTCGTCCGTAGACCCGATCAGCTCACACAGAGCTAAGACAGACGGGAAGATATCAATTCGTCTGTGGCCTTCGGGAAGCCCTTCCTCGTCTTTGTGGTGCGTTCCCGACGGACTCAAGACCCTAAGAGGTGCTCAATGTAATGCGACAAAGGTCTGCGCGCACCAGCCGGGGGATTATATATGCGTGACAACGCCGGAGGGACCGTATAATATCAAAACCCAGGTGATTAGAGGAACAAGATTCGAACAGATCGCAAGGCTGAGTCAGGGTGGGATGCGATTGGCGACGGCCGTGGATCAGTGTGTTGTGAGGGTTCGTGGTTGGGTGAGAGAGCCGCAAACTGAGAAGCGGTATAGGTACTAATACTAACCATCCCATCCAGCGGACCCACCATGTGACTTAGGCCACCAACAAAGCAGCAACGACATCAACGCCGACCGCCAGCCACGTATCGACAGGCACAATAACATCATGCTGGATCTTCTCAAGCTAGGTCTTTCTGCACCATACTGGTATCGATTGACATACAGAGGCAATTCCTTACACACGGAAGGCTCCCTGCGTATGAAGCACTTGGTCATCACAACTTGATGCACCAGACGAGACAATGTTGTCCATAAAAACAGATGCAATTGATAATCAAGCGCTGACACGATGGTCGTTTGGTCGAGATCCATCATCTCGTACAGCGTGTTTTGGTGCTTCCCCATGCCTAGCCAGTATGGCAGTGTCCATCCAGAGAGCCATGAGATCCAAAGGATCTTGATGTGTTCCCGGCGACGGCGAAAGCACAGCTTCCTCGCCCGTCATATTCAGTCCTGGAGGCCCCGACTCCCACCAAAATCATCTCGGAATCCAATATACGCCTGTTGCGCCGTAAACGCCCCTGGCCTTTACCAAACAGCATGTGCCTAATCATGAACAAGAATGCCAAACAACCACCTCAAAACTCCCCCTGCGTGGCCCCACAGACGCGAGGCAAACCGCCGACTTTGTGCCCGGCCTCCGTGGCTATACATAATCCGCGACCAAAAATCTGTGAGCCGCATACGGCCATTAGGTGTTGTCGGCGGAGCCCAATCACACCGACACATGTGATCGTGTAATAGGACACGATCAATGCGTCTCAATCGCAGTGAGGTGGCCCGTGGGACTCATTTCCTACGGGAGCCGATCGAGGGGGACATCCAGGCCCTCGAGGTCGAAGTAGCCCGCGTTGCGCTTGGCCCAGTTGCGAGCCACGATAGATGCTGGACGATGTGTCAGACGACATACGCGAAGAGCCTCGTGGGCGGGATGGTCGTCACATACCTTTCAGGAACTTCTTGCTAGCGTACTTCTTGAAGAAGGCCTCGTGGCACACGGGGCGCGCCAGGTAATCAACCATGAGCTGGACGAGAGGCATAACCTCAGCTTCGGAGTATCCGGCGTAGTGGACCAATGTCTCGTCCTAGTACAGTCAGAGGGCCATTCAGTGCGTGACTGCGAACAAGATAAAGCTTACCCAATCGCCCCTATCAAACATGAGACGGGACAGGTACATGGCAGCGGCGGCTACCTTGCTCGGCGGGAACTCCATGAAGCGGTGGTCGAGCAGGCTGATCTCCATGAGATACTTGCCAATGGTACGGGTCTGGATTTCGTAGTTGTCCGCCTTGGACACGCGGCGGAGGAAGTTCATGGGATTGGGGTAGCTGAGGTCGTAGTTGAGACAGCCTAGCACAGTACGCTCGGCGCTCAAAATCTCGGCCTCGCTAAAGCCATTGTCCGCAATGCGTTTGAAGTTCTCTATGTGGGGCGACAGAACTTCCTCATATTTGGCCGCGATGAACATGGCGGTGATGCCGACCAGCTGGAGGCGGTCGAGCTGGACCACCTTGGCTGACAGAAAGCGATCGATAATGTTGACGGCCAGGAAGAGGGTCTCGGGCAGGAGGTGAAAGCGGGTGTGGACCTCGATGAGCCAGTCGACGAGAATTCCACGCGTCTTCCACTCAATGTCGTCTTGGTGATTCATGTAGTCCGGGTTGGGGAGAGACGCGTCTTCGAGGGACCGCAGGTACTCGAAGATGTCGTTGGCATACTCGGCAACCATCAACGGGTCATCGATATCTTCAGCGTCCAGGTCTTTGACGATCTGGGGAATTTCCTTTTCCTGTGGGGCGGCCTGGGCCTGAAGCTGCTTCTCAGCATCCAGTGTGTGAGCCTTCTTGCGAGCCGGTTCGCTATCCTCAGCCGAAGCCGACTCGTCCTTGGCGGCAACTTTCCTCTTCTGAACGGCGCCGACAGCTCCGGATCCCGACTTCTTGGTCTCGGCCGCCTTCTTGCCATCCTTCGCGGCGAGGGCGGCTCTGCTGGCCGGACGGGCCGTGGGCTTCTGTATACCGCTGGGCTGGGCGGCCTTGGATACGAGTCCCGACTTGGCGCCGGCGGCCTTCTTTCCCTCCGCTGCCTCTGTCTTGCCCACGTTGCTCACATCGCCCAAGGCGGCGCGTCTCCGCTGAGTGCCCGCGTTGGCCGTGTTGACAGCAGACCTCTTTGTTTGCAGGGCCGCCTTTGCAGGCTTGGACTGGTCCTCCGACACACCGGCGGCAGCCTTGGCTCGTGTCAAACGCGCTGTGTTTGTGTTCTCGTCATTCTCGTTCTGGATGGCCCGCTGGCGGGTGGCAGGACGACCCTGGACGGTTTAGTTAGTGGAAAAACTCGCGTCGTGATGACGTGGCAGGGCCTCCGGGACGCGGTACTAACAGGAGGCATGTTGAAGATACACGGGAACACGCCTGTGGAGATTTGTTAGTAACGTTGAGGACAAAGAGGCTTTGAGAGCAGCCCCAATGCATTGATATGGGCTATGGGCTCTTGAGCAATGGGGTAGCGGAGAAATGAGAGAAGCAGAATATCAAGTCGAGCCGGACAGAGAAAGAAAAAGGAAGTCAAGATAGCTAGCTGCCTGAGACAGTCGAATCTGGAGAAGGAATTGCGGGACGTACCTCTGGTTCAAGGCAATGAATATCGGACAAAGACTGGGCGCGTCGTGGAATGTTGGCGTCAAGTTTGTAGCGTGTATCTCGGTAAGGTCGATGGGGAGAGAACTGGGAAAGAACGGTTACTTCTGCGTGTAAAGCCAAACTCAATGCATGCGTTGTTGATGCAACCAAAGAGATAGAGTTGACGTGTGTGGGTGAGAGAGGCAAAGAGGGCAACCGGATGCGAGGTGTTTTGTTGTCGAAGGAAGACGGTGGTGAGGGCAGCTCGAGGTGTTTTGACGAGCGGAGCTGTGCAGGGGTGGGTGAGGACGACGAGACGTGGAGCGCGGACGGACAGAGCCATCCACGCCCGCCACGGGAGGAACCTGAGGTACGTACCTTCCCGTTGCTCCAGCAGAGCGCGGTGTCCCACTTTCCCTTGCGGACCAGTTGCTCGTACCGTGTACGTCAGAAATGTTCTGCGTCCCACTCGAAAAGGCTCGGGGATTGGACAACAGGTTCCAGGTTCCCTTGGGATTAGCTGCCCCAGTGCTGGACTGACCTGAATACAGTACAGTCCGTAGGTTCGGCTGTTCTCAACTCGACGCGATGCTTCACTACTTATGCAGCCAGTATGCAGCGGTGTTTTGGTCTGATTCTTCACGAGCTCAAAGAATGGAGAGGAGGCCTTCTTGGAAGAGATATTCCCTGATATCGTAGGAGGGCTACTCGTACTCGCAGCAAGACCGGATTGACTTCTTAGGTACGAAGTCCAACAAGCCAGCCAGCCACTGGGACTGGATTTGATTCACTGACGCGTGGTGCACAGAGGATTGAGAGGTCGTGATACCCCGGTCGGCAGCTAGATCCGAAGAGGCAATCGCCCCATACAAACAAACCGTTGCCGCATAGCAACGAGGCTGCTCAGTGACGTGATTGGATGGCACGTCAAAACCGCGATGGTCTGCTGCACCTGTGGCTGTTGTGGCTAGTCGCGACGGTTTGTGGCGCCGAGTGCTCACCTCAGCCACACACAGGGGATATCCGGAAAAGCTATTTTTCCCTCGCATCGGCACAAATTTGAACGACGGCCAGCTAAACCTCAACAGTCGCGGCACACCCTCAACCGAGAGAGAGAGAGAGAGGGCCGACGAACGACTCCCGTTCCCAGCCAGCAGCTGTTTTGAGAGCCTGGCCCAGGTCGATGCAGCGACAACTCTGAGATCCTACGCCAATCCTGTGCGGGGCCACTGTTCGACCGTCGTGAGGGGGAACTTGTGCGAGCTGTTGGATCCCGAACAGCCCACACTTCTCTCTCCTCGCCGGCGTGTCGTCTCGAGGCCCAGTGCATTGAACACCGAGCCGCGACAAGCACTTTTTTCTTTCGCAAAAGATGCTGCAACCACGGCTACAGCTGATTGCCGCCCGCAGGGGCCTGCAGCAGCTCTCCCTCAACTCGTCCGCGCCGCGATTCTACGCTACCAAGTCGAGAAATTTCCGAGACCAGTCCTCGAACAATGTCGTCACCACTGCCGAGGGTCAAGGCGGAGCCGGCTTCCTCCGGACGTACAAGCCCCGGACGCCTGGTGTGCGCCATCTGAAGCGACCCATCAACGACCATCTGTGGAAGGGCCGGCCATTCCTTCCCCTGACGTTCCCCAAGAAGGGTCAGTCGAGGGGCGGGCGAAACGTCTCGGGTAGGATCACCGTGAGGCACCGTGGAGGCGGCGCGAAGAGGAGGATACGGACTGTGGACTTTGAGCGCAAGGTCCCGGGACCCCATTTGGTTGAACGGATCGAGTACGACCCCGGGCGGAGCGCGCACATCGCCCTCGTGACGGAGCAGGCCACGGGCAAGAAGTCGTACATTCTGGCGTGCGACGGACTGAGGGCGGGAGACGTGGTGCACAGCTACCGCGCGGGCATCCCTGCGAAGCTGCTGGCCAGCATGGGCGGCATCATCGATCCCGGTATCCTCGCGGCCAAGACGGCGTTCAAGGGCAACTGCCTCCCCCTGCACATGGTGCCGGTGGGCACCACCGTCTTCGCGGTCGGCTCGGCAGCTTCGCGGGGCGCCGTCTTCTGCCGCAGTGCCGGGACTTCTGCTGTTGTCGTCAACAAGAACGAGGAGACCCGGGCGGACGGTACCAGGACGATGACGGGCAAGTACGTCGAAGTGCGCCTCCAGAGCGGCGAGGTACGCCGCGTGAGCAAGGATGCCTGTGCCACGATAGGTGTTGCCAGCAACATCCACCACGGCTACCGCCAACTGGGCAAGGCTGGCCGCAGCCGATGGCTCGGTATCCGGCCGACCGTTCGTGGTGTGGCCATGAATAAGGGTGAGTTGCGGTATTCCGAATGGAAAAGACACATGTGTGAAAATTGCTGACAACGTGTATAGTTGACCATCCTCACGGTGGTGGACGTGGCAAGTCCAAGAGTAACCGCCATCCCGTGACGCCTTGGGGCAAGCCTGTAAGTGATATTGCAAAGGTGCGCAATCGGGAAAATGATGAGCTGACAACAACACCCCTTGCAGACCAAGAGCGGCTACAAGACTCGTCGCAAGCACAACATCAACACCTGGGTCGTGACGGCGCGGCCGCGCAACCATGGCAAGCGACGATCGAAGTCGTAGAGGGGAATAGAGGTGGCCTCTGTTGAGGGGAGGGGGGGAAAGAAGACGCTTGTACTATTTATACATTCTGGACGGCGGCTCTGTACCATATCTGGATTTACGCGCCAATATCATTGTACTACCTACTTATTAGAAGAAGAGCCCAACCTGAGGCGGGCAAGCCTCGAGAGGGGCAGAGTGTGGTCGGGGTGTCACGTGACAGAAAAGGGCGTCCGGGTCTCTGTATGGTAAGGTATGCCGCGCAACCAGGCCGAGTACGACGGTGTGTACAAGTATATCACGGTCATAACTTTGATAAATTACTAGTAGATGGAACCAATTGTGTGGCTTTTAAGCTTCGGGCCCTTTCTTCTCTGTCGGTTGCTCAAGGTCCAGGGGCAAGGTAGGTGCTAAAGTATGAATAAGTTAAGTACCTGAGGTTGGCATGGAACGTCCCGGCTTGGCGATGTGTGGTGTGGCAGCCCCTGAGGGTCACCATGAAGCGCTAAGCAGCGAGGAATCTGCAGCATGACCGAATGTGTTGTACGTTTAAACGCCGCGCAGCCAGTTGGGGCGAAGCGGAGGGCGGCTAAGCGGGCGATCATGAGGCGCCGCAGCGCACAGGGTCCAAGATTGCAAGTGAGGCGGACGGAGGTAATCGCTCATCAATCGGGTAACCAAGGTAAGTGTGTATCCTCGGTTGCTGCCTCTGGCATGTTTTCCATTATTTTTAGTACCTGGTATCCAAGATACTCGTACTACTAGCAGGTAACAAGTGCGACTGTAGTAGTATTAGTGAGTGTAGTGTCGCAACTTGGAAGGCGCTCAACGGGCGCTCAACGGGCGCTCTTTCCGCCGACGGCTCGGCCGTGGCGTGTCCCCCATCCACGGTTGCGTTAGCGCTGGCGCCCGTCTTGAGCTTCTTGTCTACTACCGGGTCAGGCAAGTACGTAGTATCTGAATCTGGGATGCAGTCACGCGACACCATGCCGGCAGTTGTACTCGTAGATACCGTCTTGCTTCCCACGTTTCAAGTACGGAATTGTTAGCAAAGTGTTCGCTCGTGGGGACGAAGCCAGGTAGCATTCAGCAACCGGGGGCCAAGATGGAAAAAAAAAAACCCCCCTTGCATGTACCGCCAACATATCGCAGCTGCCACCTTCTGAAAGTCACTGTCCGGTGCCAAGAAAGACCCTGATTGGAACCTCGTACGCAGGTACAGACTGTCGATTGCGATACTCTGTAAGGTACTAGTGTATTCACAGCTCTAGTACGGAGTACTCGTAACTCGGTCTTTTACGAGCACATTATGCACAAGTATACTAACTCAAACACCGCCGAGGCAAGGGGCGCGTCGTCATGCCCATCTCCGCCATTTCTTCCCTCTGCGACTTTTCCTCTGTATTAATTACATATTACTGCGAATATTGGTACATGCTACTCCGTACTGATAATCCACTTCCCACACAGCGACAAAAAAATCATTCGTCAACTCTGCGCGAGGCGAAGCCCCCGCCGCGAAACGCGGCCCATTGGCACGAATGAACCATACCCCCTTGCAATTCTGCGTCCGTCCGTCCGTACTGTACACTGCCTTCCCCCCTTCGCCATCCCACCAATTGCGCACACACCCACCACCACCATACCTCAGGTACGTATCCAACACAGCCATTGTCCTCCCACTTTTAGTGTCTCTCTCTCACGCCCGTGCGCATAATACATTCGAGTACGTATCCCACAGCCGCCCTCCCTCCCGCAACACAGGTGGCAGGCTACGTAATATGCCAACATGTAACCCTGTGTATATCCCGTAATAAGAGCACCTTTCATTACTACTAGTACCTTGGATCGAACCCCCTTCCGTCTCATCTCTTGGCGCCCTACCGTAGCCCTGACCCTTTTTCTCGCCAATCCCCCCCATTCCACATCATCACCACTCCATCATCGATATCTCATACTACTAAAGCGCACCTTGGTAATTCATTCTAGTCTTTGTCCTTAAAACACACCGCCGCGCGCGCCCCCGCCCCCCCCCGCGGCCCGCCTGTCGCCCTTCTCTCCCTCCCTCGTCTCGAGCTCCTCCCGAATGCGCGCCCCGTACAGCAGGATGTCAGGCTCACGGTCAGATCATCGCCTGGCCACCAGTCCCAGGCGGGACATGACCGTCAAGGTCGTGCTTTCCTACGTCTTCGACTGGGTCGTTCTCATCGTCGCCGCCGGCATTGGCGCCGTCCTCGACAGGATCGAGCCCAACAAGCGGCCCTTTTCTCTCACCGACCCCAACATCTCGTACGAACCACCACCACCACCACCACCACCATTACCACCCCACTGACTAACCAATGCGGAAATAAAACAGCTTCCCCTTCGCCGAACAAGAGACCGTGCCGACCTGGCTCCTCGTCGTCATCATCGGCGCTGCCCCCGCCGTCATAATAGCCGTCGTCTGCCTCATCTTCGTCCCCGGCGCCACCGTCCCCAAGAACACCCCGGCCTCCCTCGTCTGGAAGCGCAAGCTCTGGGAGCTCCACGTCGGCTGGCTGGGCCTCCTCCTCTCCGTCGCCTCCGCCTTCTTCTTCACCTCGGGCATGAAGAACCTCTACGGCAAGCCCCGCCCCGACCTGCTCGACCGCTGCAAGCCCGACATTGAAAACGCCGCCAGGTACGTCGTCGGGGGCTTCTCCGGCGAGAACCCCCTCGGCCGCCTCTACTCCGCCGCCATCTGCACCGAGACCGACTCCCACAAGCTCGACGACGGCTTCCGGAGCTACCCCAGCGGCCACGCCTCCACCTCGGCCGCCGGCCTCGTCTACCTCTCCCTCTTCCTCGCCACCAAGTTCGCCGTCAACATACCCTTCGTCGCGCCCCAGGCCCGCAACTCCAGCGCCGCCAGCAGCGCCGCCTTCCCCTCGCGCCTGCAGCAGCAGCAGCACCAGCACCAGCACCAGCACTCGTCCGTCGCCCACGAGAGCAGCTGGGACGACGGCTCGAGCCCCGTCAGCGCCAAGTACGCCCAGGCCAGCCACAACGCCAAGATCTCGTCCCTGCGCCGCCAGGCCGCCGCCCCGCCCGTCTACCTCCTCGCCATCACCCTCACCCCCTTCTGCGCCTCCATCTTCATCGCCTCGTCCCGCTGGTTCGACTTCCGTCACCACGGCTTCGACATCCTCTTCGGCTACCTCATGGGCCTCATCACCGCCGTCTACAGCTTCCGGTACTACCACCTGCCCCTGCAGGCCGGCGCCGGCTGGGCCTGGGGTCCCCGGAGCGACGACAGGGCGTTCTGGGCCGGTGTCGGCCGCTTGGGGTATGCGGACAATGTCAAGGATGAGGAGGCCGCGATGCCCCTCACCGACGGCGGACGTATGGCCATGGCGAACGACGTCGAGATCCAGAGTCACCACCACCACCACCATGCGTCGGCGCCTGGGTCGAGCCACATGATGCAGCGCCCAGCCAACACCGCCTACACAGCAGACAGCTACGGCCACCCGCACTACGAAGACGTGGAGATGGGCAGGATGGACAACAGGATCTAACGGAAAAAAAAGAAAAAGAAAAAGAAAAAGAAAACACGACATAATCTGCCATTTCACACATGTATGCATAGCTCTTTGGTTCTTTTCATCGGCATACGGTCAGCAGGCACGGTTGGGGGGAGTAATTCTTGGACACAGAAGAAGAAAGAAAGCAACGGTTGGGTACAACGGGAGTCTGGGTTCCACGGGCATCTACATATGAGAGATTACATGTATTCTGGGTACCAGTTTTGAGCGGCTGCTTTTTTTACTTTTTTTCTGGTTAATCTTTTCTGGGTAATACTTCACTTTAGAGCGGCGAGGGCCAAAAATGGGCAAGCAAGCACGCGCTCCCCCTTCTTTCTTTTTCGCCTTTTGAAGCGCATATAAATTTCCAGCGGGGGTTGATCGTTCGTTGATGGGATATCGCTTTCTCTTCCGGATGACATAGATGTGTGTTTGAGAGAGAGTGTGTGAGTGACAGAGTGTGTAAGAGTATGTGTGTGTTGATATCTTCCTTTCGTCCGCCCCCCAAACGCCGAACCCAACATCTGGGCCAAGAGTGTCAAAACAATTGGAGAAACCACGACCTCGAAAGCTACTAGTAAGTAAGTAAGTACCACCTGAGAGACAAAAACTTTCTTTATGTCATCCATCCATCCATCCATGCGCAATAGACCCCACCACCGGACCGAAGCAGACAACCCCAGCTTTCAACACATTACCGCACACCACCCGCCCCCGAAGCAAGCACCAGCCTCCCACCCACGTCCTCCACCTCCACCTCGTCATCCTCAAGATCGTCCTCCTCGCCATCATCAGCGCGGAACCCCGTATCGACCTGCAGCCTCCTCAGCCGCCTCCTCATATCCTCGCGGCGGGACCCCTGCCAGCGGACCAGCGCGGCGGCGGCGTGGACCTTGAATCCATACACCCGGGGCACGTAGCGCTCGGCCGACTTGGGCGGGATCAGGGCCGGGTACACCTGGAAGATGATGTTGTGGAACGAGGTGCCGAAGTAGGCGCCGTCGATGGACGCGTGCCGCGACGATTTCGGGTTGTAAATGTCCTCGCACCGCGCGCAGTACAGCTTCACCGGCTTCACGTTGGGCACGTCCGAGAGGCCCATCGGGAGGAGCGGGTGGGAGTGGCACATTACGCGGGGGCACTTGCCGAAGTCGGCCTTTTTGTACTTGTCGAGCTGCATCGTGTCAGCCTCTGGTTTCTTTACATCTTCACCAAACATGACCCTGTCCGCGCAAAAGCAACTCACGTATGCCTTGGACTATCGGGAAAGAGCACCACAACGGGAGACATACCATCTTGGCCAGACCGCGGGTGGTCACAATGTAGCGGGCGTGGACGAGGCCGTACAGGTGGCGCGCCGACTTCTCGATGGTCTCGCGCATGTCGTCCTCGCAGTCGAGGTCGAAGACGTCGGTCACGAGGTCGAGAGCATACTGGTAGTACTGGACCTCGGTGTTGAGGCCCGTCAGGTTGAAGCGGTCCGTCAGGTAGTCCTCGTCGATCTCGCAGAAGTACTCGTTTCCGCGCGACGAGATGAACTGGGCGGGTAGTACACAAATCGGTTAGCCGCCAAGTGATCAGCAATTTCAACCTTTCCCCCTGTGTTATTCTCTTTTTTTTCTCCTCTCCGTTTGACATGAGAAGAGCGCTGGCCCGCTTGTCCCAACCCGAAGGTATTCATAGTTCCATCGGTGCGCGTACTGCCTCTGCACCCGCGCCAGGAATGCCGTCTTCCAGGGCACCACCACCTGTGACGTTGACTTACCCAGTCTCGCCAGTAGCTAGTGTAGTCGCTGTCCGACTCACTGACATAGTCTTCCATCGTCTCGGAGCGGAGGGGTGGCGAGGTCGGGAGCGGGCGGGGAGGCTCAAGGATGAGCGGCCATGCCCTGAGAACACGGGTCGATCGGAGTGCGGACGGCCGGGGCGGACGGTTTCGCAAGTGAAGATGTGTGTGTTCCTCGTTGGGTTCGATGGCAAGGGACTGGGGGTTCTCGTCGGCGCGACGAGTGGACGTCGTTCCCGTGGTGTACCTAGGTCGTAGTGGTACTGATGTCTGCAACAAGTGGTGGACTTGGGCTGCTGGTGGTGGAATGGTGGTGGTGGACTGGTGGTAGTGGGGTCCATCCAGTTGGTGGTTCCCCTCCCTCACAGGGTCCCCGCCAGATTTTTGAGGCTGAGGTGAGCGATAACGTGACTTACTCTCCAGTCGGGGCAGCGAGCAGCGCTCCAGGGTGTGGGGGACGACGAGGTACAAGCTGTCAGATACATACGTGTACACCGCATAACGGTACCAGTAGTCATGAGTTTGTGCAGATATTCTACATCATTCATCTCCAGTCTGTGCTACAGGTATCTATCTGCATCCTAATCTTTTCAAGGCGAACCTCCACAAACTCAGAATCCCCGTACGTACTTATGTACCCTGTATGTGTCATTGATATATGTATAAATATACCTGGTATGCCTGGTACCCAGCGTCAACCCAAAGACGAATGAACCAACCCATCATATAATACTACCAAACTCCCATCTGGCGCCGCTCATGCCGCTTCGTATTATCAAATACAAGGCCGTCCGTCTTATGATACCGTCAATGCCCGCTGGCTCCCTCCAAGGGACTGATCGTCGAACCGATACTCGCCGTGTCGCTCCCGAACCGTCTGTCAGACTCGCTTCCGTCTCCACCCCCGCTGTCTGTCGGGCTTCTTAAGCCATTCGATATCCTTGATGACGGGATTGCCAGCCGACTGGCGACAGCTTCGTGGTCGGGTTGGCCTTTGATTGCCAAGTTGGCCATATTCATCACCTCCCGGAGTACCTCGCCCGTCTCATCCATGGCGGCCAAGAATCGTGCCAGTTCCTTGCATAGATCCCAGTCTCCTTCTTTCATGGCCCGGGTCAGTAGCCGGACAGGTTGCTCGGTTCCGGAATCAAGTTCCTCCAAGGTGTGCAGGACAATCAGATACCCAGCTGCCGTCTTGAGAGAGCCCCTCTGCAGGGACTCTTCGAACAGCTCTTGTGCCGGCGGCAGGTACGCAAAGAGCGTCTTCCATTGCCTGGCCTCCGTCTTCCGCGTGCACTGCAACACGACGTCAAGATATTCTCTGAACGAGGACAGCAGCGACAGCACCCGGGGCAACACCGCTTCCTCCGGTGGCGGCGAAGTGTCGGCTTCCTCGTCAAGCACCCTGTAGAGAAGCATCTCCAGTGCGTGGGCAAAATACTCGAGATCCCGATACTGCTGCGACAGCGTCGACGCCGCTGCCGTCTGGTTCTGTCGCAAGTAGAAACGTAGAATATCGGGTAGTACAAGATGCGTCTAGGATCATGTTAGCGACGAGTCGATGGCGGGGCAACGTTGTTACGTTGGGTGGTGAGGTGGGGGTGGGAGAAGGGGAGGAGGCGGGGTGGAAGGGGCAACTCACCCTTATAGCGAAATGGAAGAAAGAAAAGGGAACATCCTTTCGCTGGACGAGATCCGACTCCACACCTAGTATAACCCCCTTCTCCAGGAGAATGGAGAGAGGGTAAAAGTCCACTGGAACCGACACGGAGGGCGGTAGCTCCTTTGCAACCTCCCCTGAGGCAGCTTCAAGCACGTCGTTGAAGTGCGTCCAGGCTTTGAGTTCGATGCCGTCGAACACCCAGAGCGACTCTCGCAGCGCCGAGGGTGCTGTCTGAGACCCAGCTTCCCTCATCTTCTGGTTGGCATTGAGCACGGGCTGGTCCCTCATGCTGGCGTAATATTCCACGTTCTGCGCAATAACACGCATGTCGTACTTCAGCTGGCCTTCGCCATTGAGCGACGGCCTCAACAGCACCAGCTTCCCATCGACGAGGAAGATGACGGACGCCACCGCGACATCCTGAGATGGATCACCATCCACCAGTTGAGTCTCTGGCAAGACCCAGCTCAACGCTCGTACTCGGGCGGGAGATCTGACAATCCCGTGGAAGGCGATCTGGCCCACCTGGGCCAGTCGCACAGACCCGGAGAAGGGCGTAAAGATGAAATGATAGAGTAGGTTCTCGTAAGTATACACCAGGAGCGAGTCCTCCCCCGAGGTAGTGATGAGCACCACCGGCGCCTGGATCGGCTCCCGGTGGAGACACAGGGTCGTGTCGAGTGCGGTCTCGCGGGAGAATAGTCGAATCTCGTACGACTTGTTGCTCTCCACCGCCGCCACGAGGATATGCTGGTACCAGCACATGCCTCCCCTGACTTGGAAGTCATTTTCCATGGCCTCGTTTGCGAACGTCTTCCAGCGTCCACTATTCACGCTGTAGTGCGCCAGTCCGCGGCGGCCGGCAACCGCGACATATCGCCCGTCGGGTGAAATGACGGTCTGCCGGATCGGCCATTGCTTGAACAGATACGTGGCGGGTACTCTTGCGGTGTGCCACAGGAACGGTTCCGCCGAGATGCTTGTGAGGTCGGGTAGGTCGTAACCTCTGTACACCATGACACCGGTTGGCGTCTGAAGAACGGTGCGGAATACGTTGGCTTCGTTGTAGCATCCGGTGACTGCGCTCTTCGCCATCTCAAGGGACCAAATGGCTTCATGTTGCCGTCCAATCATGAGAATTTCAGCACCGCCACCGATCCACGAAGCTGCCTTGACCCCGCGCAACCACTCTTCACCATTGCTGGCGGTGATATGCTCGTCAGCCGAGAAGCTGTTGGTACCAAGCTTCCCAAACATGGACCATGTGGACCAGCCTCTCTCGAATCCAGCGAAGAGTCCATATCCGTCAGGGGAGTAGCTGAGGGTCGTGAAAGGCCCGGAAGCCGCTGCAGAGATCGGTATCCGATGAGTGTGGGAATGGGGCACATTGCCCTCATAATCCCTTACCGAATAAACCTGGACCGTCCCATCTGCGCAGCCAACGGCGATGAGGGAAAATCGGGCATTGACAACCGCCCGTACGGCATATGAAGACGGATCCTGAGGTATGTGGAAGCAGTATCCCTTGAAAAGACGCTTCGCCTCGGCCTCATCAACCTCCTCGTCGTTCTGACGGGGCCGGTATCTCTGAACCGCGTACGCCCGTCCATCGCTAGTGATCCAGGTATAGAGGTTCATGGGCCTGTCGTGTGTCATCTCAACGATAGACACCTTCTTCTCTACCCATCCCATGCGGCTGATGAGCTCCGTCCTGGTCTGGCTGCCACTGCTGTCAGGGCTCCAGCGGATGCATTGGACGGCACCGGGCTTTGTCGTGGCTACGATGAGCTCATCATCCAGAGCCAGGGCACTTTCGATCCCGGCATCAACTTTGATGACTATGCGGAAGCGCACGCTAATATCCCGGATCGGGGATCCCTCTCCGGGGCCCCACAGGAAGTCATCGGGAGCTAGACCATGCTGCCCAGATACCAAGTTCTGCCTCCGACGTTGGACGTTGTGGTAGTTGGGGAAATGCGGTCGATAGACGCGAGATTCTCCATCTGTCGCGAGAGAGTAGGTGATGAGGTAGCCGTGTGCCGTGCGGACAACCAGGATCGCCGAGTCCGGCCGGAGGAAGAGGTCGACGTTCTCGCCGTAGAGGTGGAGGGAAGACTCGGACCGAACCACCACAGCAAGTATGACGGTCGGCTATTACTGTCAGAGAGATTCAACTAAGACTTGAAGATTAAAGCAATACCTTGGTCTGCCAAATGGTAATAGAGGTGGCGGTGATAGCGGCAAAGAGGTGGCCGGCGCGAGAGACGCGCAAGGCGAGGACAGGGTCCCTAACAGGAACTGCGCTCGCCTCCGACTGGTCATTATTCGAGGTGGATGATCCTCCGAGGATATCGTCGTCATGCTCGACGGATTGGACCGCGGGTGTAAGGGGTGTTATCGGCGTGGGTGGAGGTTGGAGGTCGACCTCCTCATGTGCGCCTGCAGCGGCCCGGGGATGGAGGCCACCAGGCGGGGGTGACGCACCGAGCTCGGGCTCGGAAGGGTTCTGGAAGCCATCGTGGGATTCGAGGAACTTTAGTGTCGGGCTCCGGTTGCTGCTGGTGGCGTAGATGCGCGGAGTGCCTATCGGCCAGTACATGGCGGCTGAGGGCTGGCTCCCCAGCGGTCAATGGGGCGCGCGGAGCTTCGAGTCGGGTCGTTGGGAAGGCACCGGCTCGATCATGCCCGTGTACGACCCGCTACCGAAGGCTTTGTGGGTGCCATGGATATGCAATGGAGAGGAGGCTCTGCAGCCGATGGAAGTGCTTGATGCCGCTGTGGACATCGAATGGGGTTTCGACATCACCACTGGGCACTGGCTGGGGTGGTTGCTGCGTCAGGAGCTCCTGCCATGTTACTCGTGGTCTTGGCGTATTAGGTAACCCCACCGGCCGCTAAATGACCGGACTGGAGAAGGAAGACCCGACGGCCCACGCCGTCCGCTCCTGCCTCCCATCTCACCTGCACCACCACCACCATGGCAGGCTGGCAGCTTACGAGTACCTACGCACGTCTGGCAGGGGCCACGGGCCTAGATTATTGGTCGTGCCTGCCTTAATACCCTCGCTCTGACGCGTCAACCCGATTATCTCCCATACCTACTTAGGTACCAGTAATTTACACATTCATCTCGTGCTTCGCTTCTAGGCAAGGTACCTACTATTGGTACTTGTCGTCGTCAATTCTCTGCGCGCGCTGCTTTCCGGCCATTTCAGACCATGGCCCCCAAGAGAAACGAGTCCGCCGGCAAGACCAAGGCTGAGGAGGCCGCGGAAGACGGCATCGGTCATCCCGACGACGGCCCTTCATCATATCCTTTCCCAGACGAAGGTCTCCCTCCCGCATATGAAGCTGAGGCGACCGCTTCCAAGACCAAGGCCGAGGAGGCTGCAGAAGACAGCACCAGTCAGCCCACCGCTGGCCCTTCATCATATGCTGGCCGGGATGGACCTCCCCCTCCCGCATACGAAGCTGGGGCACCCGTAGTTCCGACAGTGTCATCACCCTTCAACTTTCCCACGGGATCCGACCAGCTGCCCTATGAGGGCCCCCTTGAGAGCTCCAGTGACCGCTGTCCTATCGCGATTCCCCAGCTCAAGCCCGGACCAGCAAGCCCCTTCTTATCCGCCTATGCGCCGTCTCTTCTCAGGCATGGGATTACGCAGGAAACCTGGCGCTCCTTCCTGGACACCGTGTCAGCCTTCTTGACGGCCAAGGTGTCTGACCGCGCCATCAGCCATGCAGGAGACATGGCAAAACACCTTAGCGAAGACTCTAAGAACTTTGGAAAGAGCCTGGCCAAGGAGGCCAAAGCTGTCAGCAAGGAAATAGCCAGCAGCGTCAAACGCGGTGATGTATTCTCCGCCGCTGGATCGGCTCTCGGTGGCACCATATCTCTCCCGCTCTCATTCACCTTTGGCCTGCTCGGCACGGCTCTCGCCCTTCCAGCGAGTACGGTCGGCGCCATTGTCAAGAAACCGAAGACACCCGGACAGCGTGCTGCAGCATACGCCGCGGTTGCCAACGAGAAGTGGCTCCACGCACGTGGACTCCACGCCCAGATGGTCGACTCCAACGAGCTGGCTCAGGTTCTAGGAATTTCTGTCGCGGAATTCTTGAGCCCAGCCCGACAATCCAAAGACCCAAGCCCCGCTGGACAGATCCGGGCCCTTGAGGGACGGGTGGCGGCCCTGGAAGTGAATCAGGAGCAAGGTCAACTGGAGCTGGAAACCAATACGATATGGCTGGTGCTGGCGCCAATGGTTCGAGACGAGACAGCCCCGCGGTCATGAGAGCGGGCAATGATGGTATTCTAGACAAGGTAGATATGCGTCTCTGGATATGATGGTCTTTGGGTCTTCGTCGAGGTGAGTTAGTAGGGGGCACTTTAGGTACAGCTAATGGGGATTTGTGACTAGGGTGAGGAAGGATTCTCTAGTTGATTTCCCGATTCGGAAGCCATGCGCGTCACTTGAAGAGCTACTCCCAATACTATTAGTAGTACATTACGTACCCCGCGCGCCGCCAGAGGTATTCCAAAACGTTACCCCAATAAGTAAGGGCTATGTACCATAGTATTCCCACAGCAAGAAGGATGGCGATACGTAATGGCCTTCCCTCGTCCAGGTGTCGCGCCCAGGGCGTGACAGGACCCCACTAATTAGTACCTGAGGGGCTAGCTAGTTGGAGAGCGGAGGCGCCCCGGAGAGGTGGACGGAGGCGGGGGAGGCGGGGGGGAACCGGGGCTTTAAGGTGGGTACACGCGGCTAGGCACGGCCAGCACCACTTACACCAAACACAGACGGGACAGTCCTGGTACTAGTAACCGAACCTGTAGCTGATAGCAACTCGTGCTCCTTCCCCATACATCGAACTTACTACCTAACTGCCTTGAAGATTCTCACCCATTCACTTGCCACTTGCCATTGACATCGACATCGACATCGTACCTTGGCCAACCCTGCGCAGACGCAGTGCCTTCCGCTCATCCTCATCATCCTCAGCCACCGATCCCTCTCACGCAGGTTGATAAAGACGGACACTAAGTATCTGTCTATCAAACCTCCACCATGCTCCCCATCACATGGACCGCCCGAGCACGGCGGGCAGCGCTCTGCCAACATATGCCACCCGCCATCTCACGCCCGGGGACCGCCTCCCGCCCCAGCAAGCGCCGACTCCATACAAAGCCTCCGAACTACTCCAGCGTCGAGGCGGCGCCCGCTGCCGTGCAGGCTCACCATGAGAGCGGCCGGGGAATGCGGGCTATCGACGACATCATGGCGAGGCGCGCCCGGGCCGGGAAACTGGTGGCTGGCATCGCGGCTGCGTCGGACAGCGATATGTTCAAGGGCTCGGTACGTGTTCGAGATGAGCAAAGCGCAACTGAGTTGGTTGGCTGATTATTGTGTCCGTTGAACAGACTGAGGGGATGCCCAAGGCGAAACGGTGGGATAGTACGCTTCACCTTTCTTCTCCTTTCTTCTTCTTCTCCTCCATATGCATACACGCGTGGCTGACATTGGAAAGACCACCTCAGCAGGGAAAGCAAAGCGCGGGAGCCCTGCACCCTGAAGCAGGCAGCCAGACATCTCAAGAAACCCGGCCTCATCTCCCTGGGCGGTGGCCTCCCCTCGAGCGAAGTCTTCCCCTTTGCCGAGCTAGGCATGAAGGTCCCCCGTCCGCCGCACTTCAGCGAGGCTGAGACGCTCGAGTCCGGACAGACTGTCAAGGTGGGCAAGTACGATGTGCGCGACGGCCGTGGGGACGCCGTCTACGACCTCTCCATCGCTCTCAACTACGGCCAGTCGACGGGCTCGGCGCAGATGATGCGCTTTCTGACCGAGCACACCGAGGTGATCTGCCGTCCGCCCTATGCCGACTGGAGAGTCTGCCAGACTGTCGGGAGCACGGGTGCGCTCGAGCAGGCGCTGCGGATGTTTCTCGACCGGGATCGTGGTGATAGCATCCTCACCGAGGAGTTCAGCTTCTCGACCGCCCTCGAGACGGTGGCACCGCTGGGCATCAGGGCGTTCGGCGTGAGAATCGACCAACAGGGGCTGGTCCCCGAGGCCATGGACGAGATGCTCAGCAGCTGGAACCCCGCGGAGCGAGGAGGGGCCCGCAAGCCGCACGTCCTCTACACAGTACCCTCGGGCCAGAATCCCACCGGTGCCACCCAAGGCGCCGAGCGTAGACGGGCCATCTACCGTGTCGCCCAGAAGCACGACCTCTTCATCCTCGAGGATGAGCCCTACTACTTCCTCCAGATGCAGCCCTACCGCGAGGGTGCGGCAACACCGCCTTCACCACCCGCCAACGTCGAGGAGTTCGTCTCCTCCCTCGTCCCCTCCCTCGTGAGCATGGACGTCGACGGGCGCGTAATGCGCATGGACTCGCTGTCCAAGGTCCTCGTCCCGGGCTCGCGACTCGGCTGGATCACCGCATCGGAGCAGATCGTCGAGCGGTACCAGCGCCACGCAGAGGTCGCCAGTCAGGGGCCCAGCGGCTTCTCGCAGGTCATACTGCACAAGCTTCTCGACGAGACGTGGGGACACGAGGGGTACCTGCAGTGGCTGATGAACCTGGGGGTCGAGTACACGCGGAAAAGGGACAGGCTGCTGGCTGCTTGTGAGGAGCATCTGCCAAGGGATCTCGTGAGCTGGACGCCGCCCGCCGCGGGCATGTTTGTATGTTCATCCTCATGGACGCGCCCTCACCTGTATTCAAGTTGAGAACTGACGTATGCACGCAGATGTGGCTCACGGTGGATCACGCGCAGCATCCCGAGGCCGGCAAGCGCGACATCAAGGACATCGAGGAGGAGATCTTTAACTCGTGCATCGACAACGGCGTGCTCGTGGCTCGGGGCTCGTGGTTCCTCACCGAGAAGGACAGGCCGCTGCCCGGCCTGTACTTCCGGACCACGTTTGCGTCTGCAAGTGCGGAGAATATGAGTGAGGCTATCAGTCGGTTTGGTCGTGCGGTCAGGGACAGCTTTGGGAGGAAGTAGTAGTGAGCTTCTAACCTAGGGCGAGGATATTCCTGCTGGTTGGGATTCTGGGGGTTTTTGAATGCTGGGTTGGGTGGGCATCTACAGGACTATGCATAGAGAGAAGGTGTGGTGTTATTATTATTTTTTCTGAATGGCGTTACATGCTCCAAACCAGGGATATCCAAGGCGAAATGTAAAGATGATAACTCGTAAACTTAATTGAAAACATGATTCCCTCGCTGCTATATATACCATTGGCGACTCCTCCCCTTCTCCTCCCTCCTCCTTCCAGACAGACCCCTAATCCTGGGCATCAAAGAAGGCCACCTTGACGCCCTGCCCGGGAGACAGGACAATGTCTGCCTTGAGCAGGGGGTTCCCGCCGTCGATGGGATACATGTGGCTCTCGACGCGGTCGAAGCGCTGGAAAAGACGGCAGAGCACGTAGCTCATCTCCGTGAGGGCGAACTGCTGGCCTATGCAGATGCGGGGCCCGGCGTTGAAGGGGATGTAGTCGTGGGGTTTGGGGTGCCAGACGGCCCAGCGCTCGGGGCTGTAGACTTCAGGGTGGGCGAAGGTGTCGGAGGCGGGCGGGTAGAGGTCCGGGCGGCGCTGCATGACGAGGGTGGAGTAGGCGATGGGGGTGTCCTTGAGGATGGCGAGGGGCTCGTCGCCGTTGGGGCCGCCGCCGCGGGGGAGGGTGGTGTCCTTGAGGGCGAGGCGGACGTTGAAGGGCACGCTGGGGTAGAGGCGGAGGGTCTCGTTGAGGACGGCGCGGAGGTAGGGCATGTTCTTGAGATGCTCGTAGGTGGGCATGCGGTCGCGGCCGATGGTGGTGAGGATCTCCTCGCGCAGCTTGGCGACGGCGTGCGGGTGCCGGCTGAGCTCGTATATGGTCCAGGAGAGGGTGGAGGCGGTGGTGTCGCGGCCGGCGAGCAGGATGGCGACGATCTGGTCGCGCAGGACCTTGGGGTCGCGGGTGAAGCCGGCGAGGGCGTGGAGGAAGTTGTAGCCCTTGTCGCCCTTGGAGTGGGACTCGAGCTCCTCCGGGCTGAGGCGCAGGGCGCGCTGGATGTAGCGGTTGATGAAGGTGTTCATCATGTCCAGGCCCTTCCAGAAGGAGGCTTTGGGGATGAGCTTCCGCGCTTTCGAGGTCCGGGCGATGATGTTCTGGACTCGCTGGACCTCGTTGAAGGCCTCGGCGAACTCGTTCTTGGGGGTTCTAGGATGGGGAAGGTTAGCTACCCACGCTGATTCCGGGTCCTACCTGGGGCGGCCGGGGCAACTCACGATAGAGACTTTGTGTCTTGTCCGAGGAGGAATTCAGTGGTCACGTCGAGGGTATAGCGGAAGAATAGCTGAGAGATGTCGATGACCTTTCCACTACCGGCGCCTGGCTCGACCTTCTGGTCCTCGCCGTTCAGGGGCCCAAGGTTGTCGATGGCGCGGAACAGGGTCTTCATGTGGGACTCGAAGCAGTAGAGGTCGCTGACGCGGTCGCGGGTGAACTGGGGGCGGATCAGCTGGCGGCTGGCGTGCCACTGGGGGCCGTCGGTGGTGAAGATGCTGTCGCCGAGGAAGTCCTTCCACTCCTCGTGGAAGGGCTCGCCCTTGCCGTAGTCGGAGAACTGCAGGGCGAGGATGGCCTTCATGTTCTCCGGGTCGGCGGTGAAGACGATGCGCTGGTTGAAGATTCGGGTCTCGGCGGTCCAGTTGGTGGCGTTCTTGAAGTAGTCCTCGCGCCACAGCTCCAAGTTCTTCTGCTTCATTGTGGTATTGACTGCTTGCGCTACGCGGTCGAGGCCTGGAGGGGTGATTAGCCCTGGTCGGGTAGACGAAGGTGCGGGATCTGAGGCTGGGGATAGGACGCACCAAGGGGGGCCCAGGACTTGAGTTGCCGGCCATAGTTGCCCAGGCGCTTGATGCGGATGTGCTCGTTGAGGCGGCCGACGACGTAGTTGAGGACGAGGGCGGCACAGGCAAAGCCCACGACGGATCGAAACGAGATGTTCTCGGCGGCGGTTTCGACGAGCCCCATGGTGTCGGGTTGCTGGCTGCGGTATCCGTGTGTGGTATCAAGTAAGACGCGCGGATGGGGAAGCCGGCGGTTGATATTAGACTACTAGTAACAACGATGGCCGGATTCAAGGCCGAGAAGCACTATGTACTAAGAAAGGTAAGTCTCAGAAGCCAGCGGCCATGTCTTTCTTCACTTTAATAAATGAGGTGCTTCAACGGCGATGACTTTGGTGGTGAACGAATGATACGATCAAGCGAGATCCAAATGAGTGGAAGCCAGAGGATGGTGGGTATATGTATGTGGCACCGAGATCAGGTAAGAAAAGAGGTGGGGTGTCAGATTGATACCGGCGTTCGTTACCTTAGCATGACGGCGGGCGGAACTTGGCGGATGGAGACCCCTCCTCTTCGGGACCCTCCCTTTTTCCCCAGAGTCCGGCGGAGAGGCAGGACAGTCCGGTGCCCATCCCAACCAGCACTCGATATTTCCTCGTGAACGGCCGGCCTAGTTGAGAGCCGAGGCCGGTGTGGAGCTGTGGAGGTCGGCAGCGGGCACCCTTCCAGGGGGGGCAAACCTCCCCAGGAACGCGAATTGGGTCCTCGATTACTGTACATACTTGCAAAAGCGTTGGTTGGTTGGTGGTTCGATCTGCAATTCTGCACCTCGCACACTCCGTAGCGGCTTTGCGGGGTATTATTAGCGAGCTTGTCTTGTGCGCTTTATGGAACGGACGGCTGACGCTGTCAGCAAGACTCCCGACGCGTCCAGGCCACGCACCAACCCGTCATCCTTGTCAGCCCGTTCACGTACTCCGCACTCTGTCCACGAGTTCAGCCGTTGACGAGAGAGCCCGAGAGTTGACAGAGGCGGGGTACGGTTTCCACACGTACGTGCGTGTCCCAAGACTGAGTGATTGTCGGAGGCCAATACTCCGTATCAACTTGCGCATCCTTGACGAGTAACTGGCGACCTGGATACCCAGATGGGGAAAACGGGTGTCACTCCAGCCGCAACGACAAGTGCGAGCCTAATGCAGCATGCAACCCCTCCACTCGATCTTGTGCGTGCACTCCGCCGGCACCACTGGGGCGGCGGCCGTTGGTTAGCTTGGTGGGGACGCCCGGTCCCCGTTTGCTGCTGGCCCAATGGGCCGGATCCTCGGTTCAACACCATCCCCCGTCCGCCGCTCCGGCGCCGTGCTTCGATCGGGCTCCTGCTGGCTGTCAGGCTGGGGATGATGAATGACGAGGTGGGATGAATGGCGAGATGGGAAGATGGGGATCCGAATCCAATGCGGATGAACATTCGCGTCCCCTAGCTATGTCATCATATCACGTCTTCGAATCACGTGTGCAGGGCAGCATTTTGTGACGTCGAATTATAGTATTCGCAGTACTAGGTACTAGTTAGTCTAGAATGGCCCCGAGAGCACTCTCTGGCCTCCGTACTCGTACTCGTAGGTATGGATAGAAATAGAAGCACACATCAGGTGAGCTTTGTTCCTTTGTGCCCGACGGCAGCAAAGCCGGTGCATGTTGCAGCTGCAGGGTAGCTTGGATGTGCCTGGACGCAATGGTCGCTGACTGATGAATCCATCTCTTCGCCACTCCATTCAGTGTCACGTGATCCCACTTAAGATTGGATACCTAGTACGAGTAGGTACCTGATGCAACAAAGCTCGATGCGGTGGACCATCGAGGGCGATGGCTCTGAAACTCACAATGAGCCCTTGTCGTAAATGGCTGGACGACTAAAAATACTTCCAAAGCAGACTTAGCTAGGCGCATATTGAAGGGCAATGAGACCGGTGCTCTCACAAAAGGCACCCGACTCCTTTGGAATGAGGTAGTAGATCACGTGATATGAATGGTCCACCTTTCCCCGAGGATTTGTTGATGGCCCTCGATGAGGCAAAGCCTTCCCCAGCTCATCATCACTCGCACTCACCACGCGACGTTTCTTCTGCCTGCCAGACCCCCTGTTGCACAACCTACCGGCTGTTGCGATCGCTCGATTTCCGCCAGACGCCGCGTACACGTTTACCTAAAGTCATTAGCCGATCGATTTTCCTCGCGCAGCCCCGACAGTTTTTCGAAACACCAAAAGCCCCCCCCTGTTCTCACGCGTCACTGACGGCAACATCCCGCCCCGAAGCGTCTACTGGCTTTCCCGCAGCACCCCGTCCATCACGCCCCAGTCTAGTCGTCTGTCGGCGACAAAACGCGACCATGCCTGTCGAGGTCAGCCTCAACACGCCCTTGGCCGATGCGCTTGGCGCTGCCATCCAGCCTAAGCTCGTCGAGGCGGGGTGGGCAGGCGACGGCAACGACTCTGCCCTCGCCGAGTACATCATTCTTATGCTTGTCAACGGGAGGACCCAGGACCAGATCGCTGCCGAGCTAGCAGGCGAGCTGCTGAACCTGCCTCCCGAGGACCCTACGTCGCACGAATTCGCCCGCTGGCTATTCGAACAGATTGATATTCTCAATGGGCAAATAAACGGTGGTGGCCAGCCCGCGGGAGGAGAAGGCATGGGCGATGCTCCTCAAGCTGGCGCTCCGGCGAGCGAGATGGACACGGATATGTCTGCACCCGGTGTTTCGGAGCTCAACGCGTAAGCTTACCACTGGCGATGACCCCTAACCCAGAAAAAACTAAAATTCAATGCTAACCCCAAACAGACCTACAGGGCCACGATCAATGCGGAATGGCAACGGAAACATGCGAGGCGGCCGAGATAAGCGTATGCTGGGACACATGTCCAAGGCGATGGACCGGTCCGGCGACGCGACCCTGCACCGGGTGCGGGGCGGAGCTGGAATCAACACCCACGGGCGCGGGCCGCCGACCGGGCCCCGAGGAGGCATGCGCGGTGGACGCGGAAATCACCGCATGGCCGCCAACATACAACACGGCATGGCTGGCATGGGCGGCATGCCGGGCATGATGATGCAGGGCCAGCCTGGGCCGGAGATGGATGTCTACACGCTATTGGAGCAACAGAATCAGATGATGATGCAGCTATCACAACAGCTCATGAATGGCAACGCAGGGGGCTACGGCGGTCGTGGCGGGCGGGGAGGCAAGTCGTTGTTTGACCGAGTGCACGACCCTCACCACCACAAGAACCACCGGGGCCGGGGCGGCCACGGACATGGTCACAACCCCAGGCCACACGGCGCCAACAACCAGGAGGGTGGCAGCGGCGAGGGCGACGACGTCGACATGTCGGGCGAGAAGCGCGAGCCGCCGAACCCCGAGGAGACGGTGTGCAAGTACAACCTGAACTGCACCAACCGGGAATGCAAGTTTGCGCACCAGTCGCCGGCAGCTCCCCGCGGCGCGACCATCGACGTCCACGACGTGTGCAGCTTCGGGGCGGCGTGCAAGAACCACAAGTGCGTGGGCCGGCACCCGTCCCCGGCGACCAAGCTCGCGCACCAGAGCGAGCAGGACTGCAAGTTCTTTCCCAACTGCCACAACCCCCGCTGCCCGTTCAAGCACCCGGCGATGCCGCTCTGCCGCAACGGCGCGGACTGCACGACACCCAACTGCAAGTTCACCCACGTCAAGACCAAGTGCAAGTTCAACCCCTGCCTGAACCCCAACTGTGCCTTCCAGCACGAGGAGGGCCAGCAGGGAGGCTTCAAGGACAAGGTGTGGACGTCGGACGCGGCTAAGGACCACGTCAGCGACAGGAAGTTTGTGGAAGAAGGCCGCGATGAGGAGCTGGTCAAGCCTGAGGAAGGCGACGAGGTACCAGTCAAGAAGGACGAGTCCGTTTAGGTGAATGAGGCCCACTGGATGGATGGACCAGGATGTCGAGGTGTTTGTCTGAGCCTGCCGACAACAGGGAGCGGAATGGAATGCTCTATAGATTGGGACAGAGAACGGGGTCCTGGCATTGTGTGTTTGAGGAGTCATGTATGATATATGGCCCACGATGGCTCGGTGGGCATGTATGAGGCGTTTGAGGGAGCCGTTTCGCATGGGCGGTTGAGCCCGGCCAGGCAAAGATTCTTTTATTTTATACCGTCTTGTCATGGGGCTACACAACAACTTGTTCACTTGTGTGGGAAAAAGTTTCGAAGTCGTAATCTTTGAAACTTGGGATAGAGGTCGTTGATGGACAATAAATTGAACAGGCCGTACGGTTGTTCCTGTCACCAGTACCTACCTGATACCTGTCCACCATGCGTGTGAACAAGTACCAAGTACCTACTAGCTAGTAGGATTCGGATATCCAAGCTTCCCAGGTCTACTGTGTTCCGCTTGGCATCATCTACTGATGGCAGCTTTCTTCAAATTAAGAAATCAATGGTGGATATATTACTTCAGTTGTGCAGAAACCAAACAGCAATTCTCGTAGACTTGTGTTGTACGTACAGTTGCTCGTATACGTACTGTGTGGCTTTCTCACTCGCACCTTCATTAACAGCCGATTATATCCACAACGCGCCAGGCTTTCCGCCCTACATCGAACTCGAACCCCTCCAACTCCCTTCCTCCAATCTCGCTCCCGCAAGCCGCGCGGCACCCAATTGAAGCCGCAATGAGCTGTCGGTACTCCGCAGACGCGTGTGCGGCTCTCCTGAGCTCGTGCCGCCCGCGGACACCCTTCTCCTCCTCCTCCTCCTCATGCCTCGCCGGAACCTCGCGGAAGATCAGCTCTGCCCACAGACAACGACGACGACGACGACCGCTGCGACAGGACGGAGCTGGACTCCTCCCGCCGCTATCATCGACCACGAATACCACCCCCAACGATGCGCGGAGGACAATATACACCGAGGAAGGAGGCAAGCTCCGCCGGGAACACCCCGCCTTCTCCTCGCACCTCCAGCAGAGGCACGATCCGCCAAAGAATCTGCCGCCGGCACCGACGGTGGCCGTCCTGGGCGGGGGTGTCACGGGGCTGACGGCAGCGCACTACCTCGCCCAGGAACTTCCACCGCGCAGCAAGATCGTCCTGTACGAGGCGGACGCGCGGGTGGGAGGCTGGATCCGGTCTGAGCGGACCCCCGTCGATGCCGGAGGTGTCAAGGGCGAGGTGCTCTTCGAGCGCGGGCCCCGGCTGATGTCGATGGCTAGCATGACCGGTGCCTACGACAAGATGGTCGCCTTTCACATTGTTCGTTGCCCAATCTCTCCTAGTCCGGGGTTGTATGTACATGTACTGACCATGCCTAGCTTCGCAACACTGGCCTCCCCGCTACCACCGGCAACCAGGATCTCCCGCGATTCATCTACTACAACAACCAGCTTACGCCCGTGCCCCCCTTCTCCGACCCGTTGGAGTGGTTGAGGAATCCGCTCATGCGCGAGATTCTCCCCTCGGCCACCTTCTGGTACCTCATCAACGTCGTCTTCGCGCTCAGCGGCAAGCTGCCCGAGGAGGACGTATCCATAGCCGACTGGGCCAAGCAGGTCTTCCGGACCCCCAAGCTCGAGGTCCCTCTGTCGGCCATGATGCACGGCGTCTGGGGCGGCGACATCCACAAGCTCAGCGCCCGGAGCATCCTGGGACCTGCCTTCCACAAGATGCGCGACAGGGGCAAGCTCGGAGGCCTGACCATGAGGGAGCTGCGGTTCGCGCTCAACTTTGCGCGCGATCCCGAGAATATGCATGGGCCTGAGCTCCCCGGCGAGGACTTGTACGATCGCACGCGGCAGCTCTTCTTTGGCAGGCATGGCCTCGAGTCGCTGCCCCAGGCCCTCGCTGACTCACTGGGCTCGGCGTCGAATGTGACGATGAGGTTGGGACATCAGGTTAAGGATTTGACATACGACCGCACGCGCGATCAGGTCCTGGTGAGAGAGATTCCCCGATGAGCCTCCCCCACGTGGATATGGACGCAGCACCACAATACTTAGGAATCTGCTACAGACTTATACTAACGTTCGATCTCAGGTCAGGGACTCCCGCAGCGAGGTCGAGCACTTCGACAAGGTCATTTCCACACTGCCAGCACACCAGCTCTCCGCCATCACGAGCAACAAGCTCACCGAGCTCTCATCCTTCACCGCCGCCACCATCATGACCGTCAACATCTGGTACCCCTACGAGGGCATCGTCCCCCGCGGGCTCGGGTACCTCATCCCCGACACCCTGCCCTTCGAGGACAACCCCGAGCGCGGCCTCGGCGTCTTCTTCGACTCGCATGTCGGCATCGGGAGCGGCGCCGGCCCGCACGATGACCACCGCGAGCCGGGGACAAAACTCTTTGTCCTCCTCGGCGGCCACTACTATGACCCCAACCAGCCCAACTCCACGCAGCCACCGTCCGAGGGGCAGGCCATCGACCAGGCCAAGACGCTTCTGGAGCGCCACCTCGGCATCCCGCGCCATACCACGTGCCATGCCACCGCCCGCCTGGCACCAGGCTGCCTGCCGCAGCACACCGTCGGCCACCACGCCAGCGTCTCGCGCCTAAGCGCCCAGATAGCGCAGGAGTTCGGCAACCGCCTCGCCGCCGTCGGCGGGTCCTTCGGCAGACCCGGTGTCGTGCCCGGTCTGCGCGCCGGCTGGGATGTTGCCTTTAGCGTCGCCAATGAGGACTTCCTCGCCAATGGCCTGGAGGACTATACCGAGGAGAGGTTCCTGAACCCTGGATGGGCGTATTTCTCTTCCACGCTGCAGCAGGCGTTGGAGGCCGTCAGGACAAATCACACAGAGCCAACAAAAAATGGGCGAGGCGTTTCCATGTACTTTAAGTATTAAAAAGCACAAGAGGAGGGGAGGAAGAGGGGGGGGGGGGNGGGGGGGGGGGGGGGGGGGGGCGCATGTACAACGCTACATTCTAACGTTAGACCGTTTATAATGCACATTGATATTTTGTCATTCGACTTATGGTATCATCGTTAACAGCACCCACCGGAAAGAGTAACACCGTTGGAAAATAAAAAGGGGGAGGGGGTGCCTGGGAAGACTCCTTCCTCCCCCATCTTGACCGCGCCTCCTACAACACCCCCGGCAGACCACCCCCGTTCCGTTTCTATTTCTTCGCCGGACCGGAACCCCTGGAAAGGGGACATAAAAGATAACCACTGCCACCCAAAAGCATGTGCATTAGAGAGGGGGAGGAAAGATGACACGAGTTCTGTTTGTGCATGTTCCCTTCCCCCGACTGATTATTCCAAGGTAAGGCAACAACACTAACTCATCCTATCTCGATGGCCTGATCCGGAGCTTTCCCAGATTTAGGCTGGGGTTTCTTCTTTTGCTGTTGTTGTTGCTGTTGCTGTTGCTGCCGCTGTTGTTGCTGTTGCTGTGATGATGATGGTTGCGGTGGTTGTGGTAGGTGCGGCTGATTCTGCGGAGGTTCTGTCGAAGCAAAACCCTCGTCGCCATCCAGGTTCCCGACCAACCCCCTGATAGCCTCATCGATCTTGTGCAGCATCGTGGCCGCACCGTCCGAGGTCCTACCAGCGGCACTCGCGCCGAAGCCCTGCCACCACTCTCCGCGACCGTCCCATACGGACTTCAGCGCCGCGTCGAAGCGGTCTTCCTTCTTGTTCCTGTCGTTATTATTGTTGCTGTGGTAGCGCCATATATGCCACCAGAGCCCATTCCGGCGGATCCTCACCCTGGCTTCCAGGATCAGCCGGCGTGGGACCCGCTGGCCAGCGTCATTGGTGCCCATTATGGTGTAGCGGATGGCCATCCAGTCTATGGCCCTGAAGACGATTTCGACGCGGCCCTGGGCCCTGACCTGGATGTCCTCCCACGCGGTGTCGATGGCGTCGATGGCTGTCATGGTCGGTAGGGAGGTGGGTAGCCATGACATGAGGGTGCTGATGCCGCCGTCGAGGTTGACGAGCGCCTTCATGATGTCGATGACGCGGAGATGGGGGTTGCCTTTTTCGAGTCGCACATCGACCTTATCCTTGGACAGGTCGAGGCCTACTCGCAACCGTTGCGCGGGTGCACCCTCGTTGGATTCCGAGCCCTGGGGTGGCTTCTGGCCGTAGAAGAATGAGACACCACGCAGCGAGACATTCTCGCTCTCGATGGTGCCCTTGCACTTCTCCAGTGCCTCCAGGAAGCACACGAACCGGTCGATAGCGACGATGCGCGACTTGAGGACACCTAGAATCGGCTCACCGACGGGGTGGCGCAAGAGCAGGTAGAACTCGCCGTTGAGGTGGTCGTAGTAGACGGTGCGGTCGACTCGCCCCTTGAGGGTCGCAAGCTTGGCCGATTTGCGCACTTGGACAATGGCCTCGGAGACGCACAGCAAGCGCTGCGCCGAGGGGTCTGCGTCGTCATGCGCCTCCGACCGCGATGGGGCTTGTAGCATTTTGAACCGCACACTGACAATGTCCATGGCCCAAGCCTGCCTAGGGGAGAGGGCGGTGGATGTCGTGGGCCGTCGCCTTGTCAGGGCTTGGCTTTGGCCACCAAACGCTGTGGCCGGGACATCGTGATTCGGATCCTTTGATGGGTCGTGAACCATTGTGGGGAATATGGCTGCGAGGGAAATGTCGAGCGCCGGCATCCGGATGAGGCGGGTGGGCATGCTTAACCTCTCGCTCGGGCGGTACCAGATTTCCTGCCGATGAAGCTCTCCCTTGTCAATGTTCTGGGAGATCAGCGCCGTCGAGAGGATGGTCAGGCCGTGCCAGAACTGTTCCGACAAGTCGGGGGGCCCTGATCCAAGGGGCAGTTTGACTTGACTACGCTGAGCGCGACTTGCCTCTGGAGATCTGTGCAGATATTAGCGGTCGTGTCTTGGGTGATTTTGAAATTTGTTGGATGGATCGAACTTACGTTTCAACGAGCCACCATTCATCGCCGCCCAGGCTGAGTATCACCACCAAGGACCAGTTGGCCGTCCAGCCTTTCCTTTGAAGCCAGATTACCCGCGTCCAGTCGCGGATCTTGGTCATCGACCGCAGCTCGTCGTCCTTGATTGCAGGACGGGTAGCGAGCCACCCAAGCGGACTAGATCGCCTGTAGATCCCATCCTCCATGAAGGCGCAACGTACATCCTCCAGGCACAGGAAGCCTCCTTCGATGTGGTTTGGACCATTGTTGAGTTTGTGCTCCTGCTGAACCGTGAATTTGGAGCTTGGTTTAATGGCGAACACTCCCGTCTTCGGTTCTATCAATAATGACACGGTCGTCGAGTGTGCTACTTGTGTCGTTAATCGTGATTCCGCAGGGTTATCGTACGATGTGTCGAGAGATATCCGAAGCTCGTGCTTCTTGAACCGTGGCGTCTCCAGCAGCCTGTCGTGAATACCACGCAGGATAAACTCAATGTGGTGTCCAATTGCGTTTCGAAGGAGCGTCTCGGCGGACAGGTTCCCGATATCGAGAGTGAGATCGACGTCTGTGACCACCTTTCCATCCCGATACCACTTGACCTCTAAATAACTCGTCGGCCTCACACCGTCTGGGATCTTCCGTTTGCTGCCGCTGTTGACGGCAATCAGAACCCAGCTCTTGGGGATCGTGGGAGGCATGCGACATGTCCAGTACTGAATGGCCAGTGCCCGATGCAGCGGCTCGACCTTCAACGTCCCTGTCCATGATGTCTTGCTAAGATGCAGGGCCTGGCGCCTGAGCTCGTTGATCTTGCAAGTGAGGACAAACTCGTGTAGAAACTGGTAGCACCCCGTCAGGCCGTCCTTGGCCAGCGCGTCGTTCACGCAGCTTTCCAGGTATCCTCTTAATGACTCTGAGATGGATGCCGCGGCCGGCGTAAAGGAGAACCGAAAGTCGATGAACCAGAGCTGCTTCTCAAAGTCCTCGTCCGCAATGGTCAAATCCACCTCGAATTCGCCGTCAACCTTGAAAGTCACGCGACCCGAATCGATTCCATAGTTTTTGAACTGCGGCGGTATCTTGTCGAACTCTTCCAGGTTGAGCCTCAGGGACAACAGCGTATTCACGTTGTCCATCCACTTAAGGACTTCTTCGGCATCGAGTGGTGGGGGTTCTATATATTGAAGCTGTTCAAGGTTTAGAGGTGAGATTCAGACAGATCAAGTCAAGCAAACACTTACATCGGGCATCCAGGGTGCTGAACCAGTGGATAGAACCTGGAGCGCCGTCTTCAGATCGGGGCTGGGCACCCGCGCATATGTCAGGTCCCTCTTGACGTGGACAATCTGATCTAGCATGGTGTCGTAAAGTATGCGCTGCTGGTCAATGTGCCATTTCAGGTCGATGAGCTTGCTGACCATCTCCGATTTCCTACTCCACTCGGCGATGACCAGAGCCTTGACCCATTTGGCGTGCATCTCCTGGGCAAAGTTAAGCAGCGCCGATTTCTTCCGCAGGTTCTCGCTCGACGCATCGTCCCCGGCTGGGTGAGTCGAATTCCCGTTGACGGCACCAGCAGGGGTCGGCATCTTTGCGAGCTCGACAATCTTGTCCTGGAGCGAGTTGTGCGTCGTCTGGGCCAACCGCGTCAGGAGAAGGGACAGAGGGACAAAGCCCTCGGTGATGTGGACAATCTCGTCAGGCAGGTCGTTCATCCGCGAAGGCCGCAGCTCGAGAGGGCGGTCGCCCGCTTGTGTCGTGGCGGCGGCGGCATCCTTGGCCGGTGCCTGGGTTCCGGCACCGTTGACGCCGTTGGCCTTTGGATCTCGGCCATGATCGCTCTGCGCGCCGCCCTGGCCGCCATTCTCCATGGTGACGACTGCGGGCATGACACGGCGGCTCGCAGCGCGGCTCTCAACGTCTACTGCGACACGCTCACGGCGCAGCAGACGTGGCTCGTCGTGCTTCGAAGAGCCCCTTTCCCGTCATGGAGGGAGGGATGTGGTAATGGTTTCGGTCGGGGGTGGGATCGATCGAATGCGGCAAGCTGTCGTCAGAGGGCTGCCCACGCCGCAGAGGAAAATGCTGCAGCCCAGGGTTCGGTCGGCGATAAAAACACTCGCCGCACCGCACCGCCTAGGCGGTGAAGGGGACAGTCAAGGCTCTGCGGCTACTCGCTTGTGTAGACTCGGTCGTCGTCGTCCGTCGCGGGCTGGAGGGTTGCGTGGTCGGCGACAAACGCAGGTTAGTTGTTGGGATTGGGTCGATGCGATCAGCGTGACGCGACGGGGCGACGGGGTCAATCTCGAGATGAGGCAGCCGCTCCGGCAAGAAGGATTGACGCAGAGAACGATGATGATAGTAGCAAAGGCGTTTGCACGGGGCGCGGGCAAGGGCGAGTGGTTGGGATGTTGAGTCTGAAAGTTGGAACAAGGGCCGTGATGTGTTGTGCACTGTTCCAGGGTGAAGATCTCGGAAACGAGGCTTCAGCGCCTCCAGTTGTCGAAACAGGCTTCTGCTTCGGGCAGGCGCTGGTCGCTGTACCTACAGTTTGAGGGCGACAGTGCTCAGTGGCTGGTCATGTGAGGCCTTAACTTTAATAGTAAGGTACTGACTGCAGGTGGTGTACGTTATCAGTACGGCACTTCCCTTGCTTGCGCACGAGCCACTCTGCACAGCCACAGAGCGCATAATGGTCACTGCCTACTGTGGCGTCGCTCAGCCAACTCGAGTCTTGCTAGGCGGGCAGTAATCATACTCCGAAGTCAACAAATAACCACCAAGACAAAAGGGATGTTCGCTGTTTCTGTGTTGGTTCCTGAGTTTCTCTCTTCTAAAGCACGCCCAAACCAACTAATACCCCCGGGGGGATCTCATAGTGTCCCATGGGTCTCATAATGATATCCCCACCGCAATTTGGCCCGGTCTTTTCTCCTCCCATCGGGAGCGGGCTCATGGTCTGTAACCACTAACAGTCATGGACTTGACCTCACCAGCGAGCGCGTGCCCCCGACAGATCTGTCATGAAATTTCTCTATATATTCGTCATATTCAGGCCACAATATCCGTGTTGCCGGCCCGTACGCTGCAATCATCGGCAGACACCGAGTCGCCTGGCCTGACGCCCCATTGGGCTGTCACCCTGGCGAAACATTTTCAACCAACTACCTACCAGCCTCCCCTTATACCTTATCCCGGATGCCCTCGAACATCGAGCGCGTTCTTTCCACTCAGCTTCCGCAGCCGTCAGTCTTCTGTACGCTAGGCTTCTTGCGAAAAACCATACCAAAACAAGCGGATTGCGCCCACGTCGACACCAACAACTTACAACTTGTTGGACTGCGCTCCCGCCGCAGCCGTTGGCCACTGATAGCCGGTGGCATCGCTGAACTTGTACCCGTACGACGCCGTGAAGTCATCCAGAACAGCGGGACCGCGCGAGCCTAGAACCAGTGTTGTCAGTAGACTTCCTCCCGAGGCAAAGGCCCTTTGCAGCAAACTCACCATAGGGGTACTCCATCGGGATAATCTCCTTGTTGTCATCTAGGTAGTGCAGAAGAGGCGTGAAGATACGCCAGCTGGCGTCCAACTCGTCGTCGCGCACAAAGTTGGAGTGGTCGCCCTTGATGCAGTCGAGCACAAGAGACTCGTAAGCCTCGGGGATCTTGAGGTCCGAGAATCGCCGGCGGTAGGTCAGGTCGAGCTCCGTGACCACAGTTTGCATGCTCAGACCCGGTAGCTTCGAGTTCATCTTGATGTAGACACTCTCGTTGGGCTGGATGCGCATCACGAGCTCGTTCCGGGGGATATCCTTGAAGATACCCGAAGTGACGTCCTTGAACTGGATCCGAATCTCGGTCTTCTGCTCGTTGAGCGCCTTTCCGGCCTTCATAATGAAGGGCACACCGTCCCATCGCTCGTTCTTAATGTAGGCGACGAGGGCGCAGAAGGTCGGGCATCTCGAGTTTTGCGGCACTGTGTCGTCCTCCTTGTACGCAGGCTTGCTGCCGTCCAGCGACTTGCCGTACTGGCCGATGATGACGTCCTTGGGTTCGATGGCGGGCATGAAACGGAGGACGCGCACCTTCTCGTCGCGAATATCCTCGGAATTGAACGAGATGGGGCGCTCCATGGTGAGGAGGGTGAGGACCTGTAGTAGATGGTTCTGCATGACGTCGCGGATGATGCCGAACTCGTCAAAGTAACCGCCCCGGCCTTCGGTACCGAAGGGTTCCTTGAACGTGATTTGGACGTTGTCAATGTGTTGGCGGTTCCACGTCGCTCCCAGGAAGGAGTTGCCGAAGCGCAGAATGAGAATGTTCTTGACCATCTCCTTCCCGAGGTAGTGGTCGATACGATACACCTCATCCTCCTTCCAATCCGGCTGGAGCGACTTTTGAAGCTCGCGCGAGCTGGCGAGATCCTTTCCAAACGGCTTCTCGATCTGCAGAGAATAGGTCAGCTCGATGGGGTCCTGTGAGAGCCACAGAGGACGTTTATGTGTACGCACAATGACCCGGGCAATGCCCTTGGTGGGGTAGCAGCACTTCTTCAGGTGCTGGGAGACGATGGTAAAGACGCTGGGGGGGAGGGCCATGTAGAAGATGCGGTTGGCCTCTGGGCGGCCGGACTCGAGTTCCTCTAGATGCTTGTTGAGGGCATGAAAGGACTCGTCCTTGTCGTACTGGCCCGAAATATAGGTGCAAATGCCGCAGAAATCCTCGAGCTGCTGCTCCACCTCCTTGGTAGGCGTCTTCATGTACGACTTGATCCGCCGCAGGTACTCCTCATGGTCCATCTTTGTGCGGGCGTATCCCACGATCCGAACATCTTTGGGAAGGAACTTGTTTCTATACTGTGGAAGGGTCAGCTTCGACATGTCAAGCTCGCGGGCACGGCCAATCTCCGTGCTCGCGGTCGTGACGGTGGGCGCTCACCAATCCGAATAGCGCGGGGTACTGTCGTATTAATGTCAGCGCACGCGACCGACTCAAGGGGCACAGGAAGGTGTCTTACGGTCTTCTTCTTGGCCAGATCACCAGAAGCGCCAAGGACTACAATGACGGTGTTGTCCTTGAGCTCCAGGTTCCTGCGGAAAGCAACCACATGGTCAGCGAATTGGATTCGGAACAAGCTGGACTTCGCCGCGGAAGCTTTAGATCAAGCTTCCAAGAGCCATTTTGAGCTATAAAAAAAAAGAAAAAAGGCCATGACGGAGGATGTGGATGTGGAAGCGGATGCGGATGCGGGCGACGGGTCAGGAATGCGAATACAGGTACGTACGCAGCCACGGTCTGGTCCATGGTAACGGGCAGTTAACTCAATGGGAAATCCAAAGGGTGGTCGGATGAATTGGCGATACGGGTCGTCCAGCTGTGAAGGGTCGGCGGATGGGACGGTCCAGGGCGGGCGGAGGAGATAAGCGGTTCGAGTTTGAAGCTTGGATGATTGGGGGGGTCACTCTTATGACGAAGGAGTTGCGCCAGGGCGGAGGGGTGGCAGGTGGTGGGGGTTGGGAGGGACAGAGGTGGGAATGTGGCACCGTGGTCCGTGGCACCTGGTGGGGACTTGCCTCTGAAGCGCGGAGCCTCTGCTCTTGCCAAGTTGGCTCAAGGATGGAATGAAGGAATGGTGGCTACTACTTACCTATTACTTACCCTACTAGTAGTACCTGGTAGGTAGTTACGATGCAGGTGCGTCCATCCGGTGCTTCCTGACGGAGACCTCAACTTGGACACCCGCACATTGGCAGCTGGCTGGCCCCAAGTCAGGTACTGCTGAGGTCCCGGTCATCACTCCATTCTCCCAGGCCCCCAGCACTGGGCTAGCATCGAGATACTCGGTTGGCCTGGGCCCCGTCGACCGACCTATTCTATGAGTCGTCCGTACCTACGTACTCTCGTACGAACTGCCTCCGGAGATCCGCTGTTCACCGAATCATTGACATCGACAACTACCACCACCCTGCCGCACCGCGCGCCGGGGTGGGCCACGCCGCGTCCACGCAACGGCGGGTCTGTTGCCTTAGGTTTCTCAGCCACCCTTTCGGGGTTTTCTTTTTCTTTGCTTCGGGCGGTTGACATATTACCTAAATCATAGGCCCAGTCAATAATACCCGCGGGACTTGCTGGTCGACTTGTCGAGTGCTACAGTACCTACATACACGTATTCATTCCCTGGGGACACCAAGCTTCGTCGCCTGGGCTCCCTCGAACAACCTTAACCTCATGATGCAGCTCTCCGGAACCATCGGTGACCGACGTCAGATTTGTAATGGCTTCGTACGCTTACCTCATTTGCGAACTTGCCGCCTGGTACGAGTACCTACCTAGTATTAGCTGTCAGTTCGTAACCGCGGTGCCGCCAAAGCTGGTCCACGAACGACGGTAAGCACCATCATGCCAGCAACCCGACAGAGACAACCAGCAGCAGCTTTGCAAGCTCGACACGGACGAGCACTCTGATGCCCTCCCAAGATGGCGGCGTCGACGCCACTCATATTGCCGGTCCAGTCAAATCGTGGACAAGGACGGGATGGACCACAGTTGCATGCAAGCAGCTCCTCAACAATATTCCATCAATTCATCCGCCGCCGCTCCAGCACTGCGGTATTTCTTCACCACCACGCTGATAGTGAGTGCACAATTGCCCCCGGTTCTCCCGGAGTCTTGCCCGGCAACGCCGCCAGGCTTCGTCCGTCGCGGGGTTGGAAAGACAAATGCTTTGTAAGGCGGCAACAGCGCAACAATCATAAATCAACAATCCCACTGCCCAGAGACATCACTCGTCTCTGCCCGTTCCCGTTGAGATCACTGGTGGCTTACCTGTCGGCGCTCCAACAGTGATGCGACCCAAGCTGTCTCAAAACTGAGGCTCAGAGCTTCCCCGCTCCGTCTCGTCGGTCTCCGGGCACTCAGCCGGGGGACATTCGGCGCAATTCACCCGCGAAACTGCGAATTAGAGCGACGACCCGGATGAATAGCGGAGTTAACGCGCGACCGGGCCTGCATTCGATGCCGTGTACCCCCTTGTGCCCCCTTATTTTTCTTCCCAGTGTACGACTAAGGGCTCCTGTCACCGCAGACGGCCCCAGCCTCATTTATCCATGTAAGTCGGCCACCGTTCGGCGTTGTCTGGGCGAGGTATATAACTCATCTGCCACCTCAATTGTGAACATGCCTGATGTGCTCTATTCGTTGTGCCAGTTTGAACTGATCTAGGGCACAACAACCCTCTACAGCTTTGTAGACCTGGAAGTGATCGAACAGCACCACAAGATGTTTTGTCGCCAACCGAAGGTGCCAGCAAACCTAGTCGAGCTGTGCTGCGACCGGACTTCTGCCATGCAAGGCGCTGGAGACAATCGGATTTCTTCTCTCCTTCGACCTGAATCCCGTCTTACTTCCTATGAGCATGGCCTATTTCCCACATCTCTGGTAAAATTAACATTCGACATAGCACTTACTGTTCTAGCTGTTACTTAAACCTTCCATCGGTGCCATCTTTGCACCAAACGTGGCACCCGGGACTTCCGCACAAACCTAGAGTCATCAAAGTAAGTACTCTCACTGTATGTAGGGGGTGGGAGGACCCCCATGTGGTCGGTAGCATCCCCATGCAATGACGCCAATCTGCTGCACCCTCAATTTGTGACGGTCGTTGCATGGTTACTAGTAGTCTCGGCCGGATCGTTACATGCAGCAGTGGGACCCAAATCTGCCCCAGATCTGGATATATCCGTACCTGTAGTTAGCGGCTACGAGTACAGTATTACCAGGCATGCTCTTCTCATTCGGTATCACCAGGTACGCAGAAGGGAGAGTCTTCGAGGAATGCCTCAGATTCTTCGCTGGAGTCTCGTAAAGACGACTGCCGGCTCTTTCGAGGGACCGCTCAACCCGCCACTGAGCCCACATATCCTTCTGCTGGCGTCCTCGGCTCAGAAGGCCCTCCATGTTACTAGCCATTCTCGCCCGTCGCCCGTCGCCCCTCTCCCCCGAGTTCGCGGCCTTGCGGAGATCAGGGCTATGTGCAGGAACCCGACCGGTGTCTTACTCCACTCATGGAGATCGCATCGTGGCAGCCTCCCGCGGCCCTCATCTCTCAAGCGAGGACGGCTAGCCCGAAACGGCGCGCGAGGTCTTCCAAGACCTGATTCTATTTGGCTGGCGCTGTTTTCCACAGCTATGGGCTGGTGGATGCCCGTTTAGGCCACTCTGATACCTACTGGTTGGGTAGGTATGTAGACTTGGCATCAGCGGGTTGTTGAACTTGAAAGACCGGCGGCACAGCGGAACTCGACAACCAAGGTAAAGACGTGACGAAGAGGGATAACGCAGCTCAAAGTCGTTTCCGGCCGCGTATTTTGCAGCCAATCCTTGCTTCTTTACGAGCCTCGAGGGAGCATGGCACACGAATGGGCTCTTCCGGCACAATAAATATAGACAAACCAGACGATCTGGGCAGATTTACCTCGCTTAGGAACTAGATCCTGATTACTGGGCCTTTCAGAGAGTTGAATTTCTGGGTGGACATCAATATTGTCCCTCGTTTACGTAGGGAGAGGGGTTATCCGCGAGTGATGCCCTGTTCCACGAGCCTGGTCCTCGTATAAGCAACGAATTTCCAACTTGTCGTGGCCATCGCACCCGACAACGGTTTTCTGACACTGCTCCTCGGGCATTAAAATAACCTTTGGAGTAGCTACCTATGGCTTAGTCGGTCCCGTGTCGGCGTAAGGACCTGGCGGTGCGTGCTGTTCGCCGGCGGCATGATCCTCATGCTCCTGACCTTCAGTAGTGGCATGGCCAAGGGATTTTTACCTCGCAGCATATGCCTGACAGCCCATCGGAGTCGATACTAGAATGCAAGATTGTCCTTTCTGCAACCTTTCTCCTGTGTATTCACACATTCATACGAAGCGTGGAGGATCAAATCAAAGGGGGCGGCAACCGGCATGGGCCTTGTTGCCAACTTTGGCACTGTGCCACCATTTTCCCCATATCTTCATGCTGCGGGAAAGAATGCGAAACTGACTGAATACCAGGCGATGCCAATCCGCAAACCGGCTTTCAAGAGAAAATCACCCACGAACCCGACGGCAATAACTTTGGGGGTGATACCGCGATCGATGGGTCGGTAACATTAACATTAGAGGTGAGATGTGATCCCCAATGTTGGAAGCCACATACTCCACTATTCTCGCTATTGTGGCGTTCATCATGGCTGATGTGCAATGGATCGGAGCTCCTGGTGGGTTGACCAGCCACCGAGTGCTTAGGTAACACTACCTGCCCTAACACCCACACGTGATTGCAAGGGCACAAATTTTCGGGCTAGGGTCACTGCACACCAGATTCGCATCCACTCGTCCACAGCCGAGCATCACGACCATCACCGACCGCCAAACTAACCACAGGGAAGTCTTTTTGCTAAGACGTTTCCACGACGACTCTTTTCTTCTACCCTTGGGTTCCTTGAGAGGGCTGAAGCCACAAATCAGTCATAATGCCTACCGAAGCTGGCCACCGACGTGAGTTTGATTCCCAAACACCCCCCCTCCTCGTCGCGACAGGACCGAGCAATCGCGAAATCTGTCCAGCACGGGCTATCCATGAATGCCTTTACTAACTTGGGTTTCGCAGTTTACGTCAAGTGAGTACATCCCCCCAGATTGCGAGCATGCGACGATCACGAATACCCGACCTAAGTCTCGCCATCTGCCGATGCCGACGACCCCCTACCCGAAGCCGCCCGCGAAATGACCAGATCAATTCACCTTGAACAATAACTGACGAAGAGGAAACTAGGGGACGTCACCTGAGCTACCAGCGCTCTCGTCACAGCACCCACCCCGCCACCAGCCTCATCAAGATTGAGGGTGTCGACGATGCCAACGCCGCCAAGTATGTGGTTCCCAATCGATGAGGGTCAGGTTGGAGAGGGGAATGTTTCGAGGCTGACTTAGTTTTCGCAGCTTCTACCTCGGCAAGCGCATCGCCTACGTCTACAAGGCCCAGAAGGAGATCCGGGGCTCCAAGCACCGCGTGATCTGGGGCAGGGTCACCCGGCCGCACGGTACGAAACAACATCTCACGGGTCCCCTCCACCACACGGATACATGTGTGCTAACTTGGGAATCGCTACAGGCAACTCTGGCGTCGTCCGCGCCAAGTTCACCCACCCTCTCCCCACTAAGTCTTTCGGTGCTTCGGTTCGTGTCATGCTGTACCCCTCGTCGATATAAAAGGGCTTTGGGATGGAGTTGGTATGTGTGATGGACGGTTCTTCATTTGGCTGCATTGGTCGAGGCAAGGGTTAAGCATATTGCCTTGAATTGAGGCATTCAATTCGGAAAAAAAAGACGTCAAATCCCCCAACCCCGTCGAATTTTTGATGGTACCCTCGGACACTCCCGTGACTTGATCCTTCAAGAGGGTCGTCTTCCCCGTGCTCGGGAGCACTCGATGCGATGCGATCGGTTTCTTCGATGACCCATGCGACTGGGGGTTCTTATGGGACATGTGGTAACGGGAAGAATGGAAGCCTATGAAGCAAACCCCCCAGGAATGAGGATATAATGTTCCACTACGGCAGTTCAGACGATATCTTGGTGATCGGCGCTACTCCTACTAGTAGTATGCCGTCCACGAAATCCATGACGATTAGGAACCGACCTTGTTGTTGGTTGGTACTTCTGTACTCCAGGACCTGTTGGTATGGTGTTGCCTTTGGGTTGTACACCCTAGTATCGGTGGGTATGGCCGATTCTTTGGGTGTGAGTGACGGAATCCCCTCGAATGCACAGTTGTGCCATGCCTGCGTAAGGTGTCTGGCTGTTAGAGTCGCATTGTCGTGGATTATTGGAGGTTGTATGTAGCCCTCCAACTCCCATCGGCGTCTGTCGAACACGATGCGGTGTCCGCTCCAAGGCATCCTACCTATAGTAACTTCTAGTAGGTAGGATAGAGAGAGCTACATGGCAGCCGACTGGAGGTATATGCCGATGGAAACGGTTTCGATGGGTCACTGAACCATGGGTTGAATGACACCTGGCTAACTGGGCATACAGACGCCCACCGATTTGCCTTTCACAGGAGTATTAGGGTGTTCGACCTGCGGTACTCACTCATTAATCCGCATCCTCAGTGGCTGTAAGGTGTTACTCGCAGGTATCTTACAGATCCCCCCGTTCATCTGGATAATTGACGGACATGGAGACGAATGTGGCCGACCAGTCACGAGCGTCTACATCTGCCTGACTGCCGTACACTCTAGAAGCGATCATGGACCCGATATCCTGAACGTTGAGTCATCTAGGCTCGATATCACCACTTACTCATAGGAGACGCTCCAGCTCTTGTACGTTCCAGGCGAGAATGCCCAGCCCTCAATTGAGGAAAGGCTATTGTCACGCTTTTGGCCGGATGGGAGAGGTAAAGGGTCATGTTCGCGGACGAATACGAGCGCGCCCATTCCTGGGCATCAGCTTACATTGATGGTAGTAGATACATACTTACGTACCAGTACCTGAGCCTCTGCGGGGAGTGGTCTATTCAGCTCGGGTTCTTCTAGGTGGGACTGATGTTCTTTTCCGCCTCTGATGCGGGGATAGCCCCGTTCTGGGGTTGCGTCCTGGGAGAGAGGGACGGCAGAGGTCTTGACTGCTGGTAGTGCTCAATATAGTAGGTTTGATGCCATCGGTACAGCCGAAGAGGGTGGGAGCCAGACGCGCAACACGAGGGGGCGAATCGAACTAGCATGTTAGGATGGTTAGCCCAGAACGGGTGGTCGGCATCTTTTGGAGTAAGCGATCGTATGGCAATAATACTCGTAGTAGTGCCTCGCAGGTTCTCGCTGGTTTTCATGCACACTTGGGTACGTACTCGTACGACTACGGCTGTAAGGTCGCAACAGCACACACGACTTTCCGGGCATGTCGGCTCCCTCACCGACCCCGAACGGTGACTCTAGTGCAAGAAACAATTGCACGTAATCCACCTACGCGAGCAAGCCTGAGAAGTTAAATCAAACTATAACCATCTTCCATTGGTGCAATCGACCCTCTTGGCGTTTAATTAGAAAGATGCGGTACTATAAGTTTTGGCGGCGCCACAGTTCTTATAACATGAGGCTTCGATGAAATTGAAGAACCAGGGACGGGGGATGCACAGGGGACGCGCGGCGCGTGTTACTGCTCTGCGTCAACGGTCCTCCGTATAGTACCTACTGATGTAGGTAGGTGAATGAAGTATAAGGGAATGTTCGTTGAATGCCGTCGCAGTTCCAAACGTCATGATGAGATGAAGAGCTGCAGGTGCAGCAAGGCTTCTGCCGGGGGAGGTTCGAGGTGCAGGTAGCGGTGACCTGTCCACTGTACTCAAGGCGGTGATGAGTTGTTGGTTCCCATGCCAGGTTGGGAAGACAGGTTGGACGGAAGGAGAGTCGGGGATACGGATGCATGCAGTGCAAGGTACCATTGACAGCAGGTGCAGGTGGTGAGAGCGAAAGGATGGAACTGCGTGGAAGCGGGAAGGATACTGAGGTAAGTACAGCGGGGAGACATTAATTTCTGTACGATAGTCCGTACTTGGTCTGCAAGATCCCACAAACCCAACCCGAAGCTGATACTCCTAATGTAGTCCGTACAATCGAGTCCAAGTTCTCTGGCTTGCACACCGGATGGACGCCCCTTTTCACGCAGCAGTTGTCGAACTGCTGTTCTGTTAGTTTTACCCGAGACAACCACATCTGCAAAGCAACAACCACGCAGCGGCCAGCACATCGAAGCGACGGCGATGCGAAACCACAAAATGCTCATTTCTTCAGCATTAGTCAGTCCTCAGCTGTCTTCGATCTGTTTCCCCCCAAGGTCATCAAATCAGGGGCCAAGGGGGGCACCGGGCTGAGACAAAACCGATAACGACAGCAAGTCGGAAGCCGCCAACGCAGCAGCACACAACGAAACGAAACCTTGGCCAACTTGGCCCTGAGGCCCGAGGCCCGGTGTGTCTCGCGCGCGGCTTTCAGCGTTACAGCCGAATAACAAACGGTCCACAGACTCCGATCGTGATGGACGATCCGAAACGAACGTTGAAGCGAAAGAGCATCGCACCGACTCCCAATCGGGCCCTTGCCTGGGCCAGTGGCCACTCTGTACCGGGAGTGCCTGCTGCACCTGCCGGGATCGTTACAGGCTGCGACTCCCGCCCCCCATTTTTGACGTCACTCAGGCGCTGCGCGCGTCGTCGCCCAGCAGGCACCTGGAGTCCTGGACAGCAGGAAAGAAGTTGAGAACCATAGAGTCGGTGTGCCAGCTGCACGACAGCACAGAGCAAACAAATTTTTATAGGTCGGGACGGTTTTTTTTTTTGCAACTCGAGTTCCCCAAGTGTCCGTTCAGAGCGAGGTCGCAACGCGCTGTGATGCAACGCGCATGAGAGAGAGCCTGGGGGGAGCTTGGCAATATTAGTATCGAGGTCGAACTCAATCGGGCGCATCCACATAATACAAAACGGTCGGTACTCATGGCAGATTGCTGGCTTCATTGCATAGGGAGCAGGATAGTACATATAGATGTATGTGCGAGTACTGATAAGGTAACTTGCAAGTCTGTACTTGTAGGAGTACCACGCTTGCATAAAGTCCCATGGCAGGTACGAAACATCCTGTGCTGGGCCTTATCAGTGCGCCGCGAACTGCCCAGCCCTCTCGACTCTAGAATGTTGGAAGCCAGAGTCGAGCCGTTGCTGTTACTGTACCCGCGCAGTGGCGGTCCAGCCCAGTTGATAGTTGCATGAAGAAGCAGTGCGACGCTGCGACGACGCTGGGTAATTGACTCCGTCTGCGACGGCTGGGGGGGGGTGGGAGGTGTGCGGAAGGGAAACCCGCCCCTCCCCCAAAAAATTCACCGTGTTCGGACGGCATCCAAGATTTCTTTTTGTGTGCAATTCTGCGAAATCTGCGACAACAATTCGACCACCGCCGCTTGCGACTTTGTGGCCATGGCTAACGCCCACTGGCCAAGGCCCCCCTGCCCCACCGACATACACGGCCGCAAAGGAGACCCCACTCCCCCCTCAGTGGGCGACTCGCGACAGCTCATGCGCTAGCGGACCCCTGTAGCTATTTTTCTGGGTGGGCAATCTTTTTTTTCCTTTCATTCGGGGGGGTGGGGTGGAGGAAAGCTGCTAGGCGCGGGCTTTCTGGTGTAAACACGAGAGAAAAGTGGACGGATGCAGAAGTACTCGTACGTGCGTGTACGTGCTAGTCAGTAGTACTACAGGTACCCGACTGCGCGTGTACTCGCGTACAGTACTACCAATGTAGAGGCAACAAACGGAAAGCAATTCAAGCTACTGTCAGGCGGCCTCTAACTTACCGGTCCAGCCACTCCAGCAATCCCGTCGAGTTCAATTGGACTCATATCATTAAGTGCCAGTGGGCTTGGGGCCGAGAGACAACGGCTGGGCTGACCGCTGACGGTCTGCCTGGAGAAACCGCCTGATAATGGCCCTGTTAACCTGCCAACGGGACCTCCAGCGGTTGGGTGTCATTCCCCCCGACTATACTAGTAGTACCTCCTGCAAGTACCTGGTACCTGTTCTGTTAGTAGCCAGAGCCTGCCTGCCCGCACACGTCTGACAGCCAGCCAACCCACCACGCTTGCGGATTCGTCCCGATCGCCCCTTCAAGTACAGAGTACGTACGCTTACACCAGTAGCCGCCCTCTGCAGGCTGGTCGTGTAAGTATCTAGTACCTACACGATAAGACGCCTCCAGCTCACCACCACTTTTGCTGGTCTACTCGTCATCCGTCATCGCGCCAACCCCGTCCCAGCGCAAATGCAAACCACGTCGTACTCGTACCTGGGTACCTGGGTACAGCCACACTCGCTCTCACCTCCTTCCTTGCCTTCCGTCGTTTCCATCCAAACTTGTTCTCGTTGTCGTTGTCGTTGTTGTTGAAGCTGTTTCACCTTACCGGTCTCTTCTTCCTTCTTTCAACTCTTCCTAGAATCTGCATAATCACGTCTCTTCTTTCTCTGTCACGTAATTATCAACCCCAGTCATCACGCAGCTTCCCTCGCTATCACCTCGAGTCAACCAGTCAAACCGCCCCTCCCCCGGGCCAGCTTCCACTCTCGCTGATAACCAATTTCACGCCCACGTCCACGCACCTCGCACAGGGCAGTCACGGCCAAGATCTTGGGATCCATCCGTTTCTTCGCTCCCACGCCCCCGACTCCACGAGGCCCAGGACCCGGGCGACCAGCTCCGCCAGGCAGGGACCACCAACCTTGTCGTCTTGCCAATCATCCTAGCTAGCCCCTGCAATTCGGTCATACCCATCCATCTCATCCAGCGCGATAAAAGCGGTGCCCCTGCCCCGACCTGCCAACAATGTCGCAACAACCACAGTACCGACATCATCACGATCTGCCGCCGCCGCCGCCGGCTCACCAAACCCAAGGACACGCCCAGCCGTCTCAGTCCTCGTACCAGCAGCCACGGCGCCCCTCCGAGCAGCATCAGCAGTATTACCAGCAACCACCCTCCCCCCAAGAATACCAGCCGCCGTCCCCGCAGGACTACCAGCTTTCCTCGCACTCGACGCAGCCTCAGTATCAGTATCAGCAGCAGCAGCCGCCACAAGCCGGACCCTCCTCGTCCCAGCGGCCGCCCGCACAGAAAAAGTCGCGGTCGTTCAGTTTCCACTCAGACAAGAACAAGAGACCGACAAGCAGTTCACATAAGGAGCGGGAGACTTCTGAGGAGAGGGCCTCACACCGCCTCACAAGCAAGGCCGATCCAACTTTGGCCATCAGCGAGGCAGAGCCGTGTAAGTGCCCTCTTTTCGCGATTTTTTTCATCCCCGGCGCCCCGGCTTTGGCTAACATTGGACCCAGCCGCCGTCGCCGCCATGACAGACCAGGCACGAGCTTCAAACCTACGCAAAATGCAACACCGGGACTCCTATGGTAACGTTATAGGTACGTGGTCTCTAGCTGTGTGTCGCGGCGCCTAGCTAATGCTCCCCCTTGCAGTCGACCCTGATAAGTCGAATCCCACACGGAGCCGCTGGGAACGGCCACTCGACACCATCCGCAGCTTCGAGGCCGCTATCGACGGGGCCTACAAACGCAAATCCATGATCCGGGCAGGTAAGTTGCTTGCTGACGAAAACCCATATCTGACACACGGGACCCTGACACATGAGACACAGAGACGGATCCGGTGGCCAACTGGAATCGGCGTAGCAGCTATCATCCAGGTGAGACATGGCGGACATTCCTGCTGTACGAGGGCGCAGAAGCTCACAATTTCCCAGGCGACCAAGCACGGCAGCGCCCCGGCAGTTACTACAGCAGCCGACCCCAATCGTTCCAGCCAGAGCAACAATCGACCCCATACAGGTTGGGGGTGGTCCCTGATGCCGACGCCCACCCTCACAGGCGTGGGTATTTCGACGACTATACTGGAGGGTACCTGCCGGCGCCTCCCCGGCACTTCTCTCCCCGGAGGGACCCATACCGCCACTACAATCGGGACCCTAGCTCCTATAAGCTCAACCATAAAGATCACTCCTACGAGACGGTGACGACGACGGCACAAGGGAGCGCGCAATCTGAGCCGGTGGGATATCAGACCGATCCGACTAGTAGCGACAACAGCTCGATCGAACGCCGATCACCGTCCAGGCGACCCGAGGACAGCTGGGGAGGCCCTCGGGCGAATCCACCGTCCGTGATCCGGAAAGAGGTGCTCCGTAAGGAAGTGTCATCGAGCTCGGGGTCAGGGGTCGCACCGCACTCGCAACAGCAGCAGCAGCAGCAGCAGCAGCAGCAGCAACCAGCGGTCGCTGATAAGAGAAAGAGCTGGTTTGCTCGGCGTTTCAGCAAGAAGAGTTGATGATCGTGCAGTCGCCATGCGATGCATAGCAACGGCAAGATGAGTCTAACGGCACAACGAGTCCGTTATTTCCTTTGTCGATACCCAATTTTTCGGTTGGAAAGCACATGGGTCCGGTGGAATGGTTGCTGGTTAGAGCGCCTGTCCTGAATAGCGAGCGTTTTGGTCGAGCGGGTGAAGTGATCATGGTACGACGCGGAGGTATTAATGAGGGTCGCTACAAAGGGCAATGTCGGTTACGGCAGGCTCTGCTGCTCACCCAACTCTGGCGGGGTGTGGGGGGGGGAAGGCACATACGCATACGAATTCTGTACGAGGCGCTGGTGGTATCATGTTTGTCAGGGTCGTTCAGGGAAACACACACAGACGGAAGGGAGACAGACGGAGGGCACGAGCTGGCCAGCCGAAAAGCGTACAATCCCGTTTCAGAGCTTAGACTATATGTATACATGGTCCTCGAGTCAGCACGAGTCAACGATGGGCTTAAATGCCGGTGGATGCAACACTCTGCCAATGTATGTATGGGAAGAGCATGGTCAAGTGAGGCTAAGCGAGTGAATGTGCGTGTTGCCGCTAGCCATCGGGCGCGGCCTGTCCTCTCCCTCCCGAGGGAATACCTTCATGATATAGTATTTCCACCGATGATATCATGTGACTACCTCTCCTTTTTGGTCTCGGGCTTCTTGTCACCATCCTTCTCAGTTGTGTCCTCATTCATGGCCACGACGATGTAGGAGATGAGGACCACGTTGGCGAGCAGGGCAGCCAGGCCACCGGCGAAACTCGAGTTTCCTAGATATCATCACATATGTCAGGGTCCCCCGAGGGGACGGGGCGGGCTACTTTCTCTAGCTGGGGTACAGGAGGGGTTCGGAAGCTGAGCAGGACGTACCTTTGAAGACGGTATTCACGGTGAGAAAGTATGAGCTGATGGGGATGACGATCATGGCGAAGCTGAAGGCCAGGAGTTTGTAGATTACGTGCCTGGTAGACGGGTAATGAGTTGATGTGATCGATCATCCAAGGGGGGGGGGNGGGGGGGTGGGTGGGTGGCTGGTTGGTTCCTACCCGGGGACGGCGGGGGAGATGTTGGATTTCTCCTGGTTGCTGTCGTCTTTATCGATGATGGTCTTTTCAGACCCAGGGATGCGGCGGGTAGCCATGGCGTGTGAATGAAGGGACCCCTTCGAGGCTTGACGAGTTTCGAGATGAGAGGGTGAAGCCAATGGAGTGACCCGAGGAGGCCACTACGGATCAAATAACCGTAGAGACCAATCAAAGATATGGCAGTCACCGCTTGTTTTATCTGAGGAAGAAAAAGAAGAAGAAAAAAAAAATGGTCAGGATTGTTGGGTCGGAGATGGCAGCCCTGAGGTTTGACAGCCGCTCACTCCATATGTGATGATGGTGGGACGTGAGGTGCAGGTACCTGTAGGTAGGCCAGCAACCCACTTTAAGATGCGCACGTGACTTCGCGATGGAGGAAAAGAGCGAGCCACGAGCGCCACTTCCGTTCACGTTTGGTGGGCGCGACGAGACGTGCAAATGGCCCGAGGAATAAGTACTACTAGTAATTTAGTATTCATCATTTTGGGTGTGCTGTAGAGTACAGGAAATTACATCTTGGACTTCTATTTTTGGTGCATGATATGTATACACTGACCCTTCCCGCGCTTCTTTCCGTCTCTTTGTTCACTCTTATCTTATCCCCTTATAATTATAGAAGGGAGGGGCGACACCGTTTTACTGGGTCCCATGTACCGTACGTAGTGCGTACAGGTGCCGCGAGACGCCCTGGCGGGCGCGGCGCGCGGGACGCGTCTCGCCACGAGCTCCTCCCACTCCGCCAACTTAAGCCAAATCAATCTATCCGTACTGGCTAAAAATCTACAGCGCAGTCGAGAACTAGTTCACCATCCCACACACCTCATTCTCTCCACACGCTCGGCAGTGATTTGCTCTTTGCACAAGCACATTGCCTGGCCTCTCATCTACGCTTCTGGGCCGAAAGAACTTTTTGAAATCTGCCCTCTCGAGGCAAGATTGTAGCCCGATCGGTATCACCAGAGTCCTGCACGATGGGCCCGAGCTCCTCGCCGCTGCCAATACGGCACGCCAACTCCCTCCCTCGGCAACCCTCACTCAGCCGCGCGCCCGTATACATGGATGAGTTCGATGATGAGCTGGCGGGTGACACAATTCCCTGCTCCCCTGGAGCGATGCTCCGTCATGATCAGACTACACAGCCGACCCAGATACTCGGCCGACCCCCGGCCCTCGACTCCTCCTCACCGCCGCCCTCCAGGAGTCCCAGCGTGGTCGAGGTGCCCGCCTCGTCGCCCTTCCAGGTAAAAGAGAACCGGCCGAGCATTGGCTCTCGTCTTGCTCCTGCTGGCACAGTCTTCCGTCCGCCTCCTCGCCCCCAGCCTCAAGCCCGGACAAACTCGAACAAACGCCCCGCCGACGACCCTATAAGTCTGATATCCGACGACGAAGACGACCTGACGCCACCTCGCGGGGATATCCGTCCTACAGCATTCAGAGCACATATTTCGTCTTTCTCGTACAAACCTGAGGAGGACCAGAAGGAGAAGATGCTGAAGGAGAAACTTCGTCAGATATATGACGTCTTTGGTCACAAGCGATGCACCGCCGAACAGGCCAGGCAGGCGCTCAAACACAATGGGAACGACGTCGAGCGCGCCATAGAGTGGTTGGAACGACAACCTGGTCGCCCGTCCTCGAAAAACTTGACCCAGCCCACCACCGGCGGTCGTCGCCTTGTTACCAAAGCCAGCCTTCAGGCAAGGCCCTCCCACAAGGCCTCGTCAACATCCTCTCGCACCACCTCCCGTGACGACTCACCCAGATCTCCGGAGAAGCAGCAGCCGTCGAAGCGACGCCGCCTAATACAGGGTCGCAGGAATCCGACCACGCCCTCACCCACAAAGTCGTTCACTCGTCCACCACCGCCATCCAGTGATGACCCCCTGATTGTCGACCTCGTTGATAATGACAAGGACGATGCGTACAAGGCGGATCGCTCACCAACACCTGACGATGATAGTATCTCGAAAGTGCTGGACTACATTAACACTAGCACGGCAAAGGAGCTCGCCGCCATGACGGGCATGAAGGAGAGCTATCTGCAGCCCATCATTGACAAACGACCATTCGCCAGCTTGGAGCAGGCGAGGAACGTTGCTGCTCCCAAGAAGCCTGGCGCAAAGAAAGGGAACCGGATCGCTGTGGGAGAGGGCATCGTGGACGCTGTCGAGGTGTTCCTGAACGCTGTCGAGGCTATTGACCATGTGGTGGCCGAGTGCGAGAAGAAGGCGAAGCTGGTGAAGGGCGTGATGGATACATGGGACGTCAACAGCTTTGGCTACGACAAGCGGAGCGGGCGGAGCACTCCCGACCACGAGCTTCCTCCGACGCCGACCAGTCTCGCCAGCAACACCAAGTTCTGCAGGCCTCCGATCCCCAAGCAACCAGCGTTGATGGACGGTCACTGCCAGATGAAGCCGTTCCAGCTCTTTGGCCTCAACTGGATGTCACTGCTTCATACGTATGACATTGGCTGCATCCTGGCGGACGAGATGGGACTGGGGAAGACGTGCCAGGTGATATCCTTCATCAGCCACCTAGTGGAGAGTTTTGACAGCCGGATGGGGAGCGACTCAGAGCGTCCCTGGCCAAACCTCATTGTGGTGCCCCCGAGCACGTATAACAACTGGCTGGCTGAGTTTGAGAAGTTCGCCCCCGACCTGTCGGTCATTGGGTACCGAGGCTCGCAGGCCGAGCGCATGGAGATTGCGTACGAGGTCTCGGAGGCCCCCGAGGAGTACCACGTGGTGCTGGGTACCTATTCCCAGATCAACGGGGAGCAGGATATCGACAGCGTGAACTCGATGGGTCTGCACGCTGCCATATTCGACGAGGGCCACAAGATGAAGAACCCCGAGACGAAGATCTACAAAGACTTGCGGAGGCTCCAGACTGACTGGAAGATGCTCTTGACGGGTGAGTGGATTTATTCTGGCGCCAGCAACTCGGTGTGTGTGACGGGCAATACTAATGATATCAGGAACCCCCGTGCAGAACAACCTCCTCGAAATGACGGCCCTCCTCAACTTCATCAACCCCAAGATGCTGGACGGGTACATGCACCACATCAACTACATGTTCAGCCAAAAAGTCAGCATCCGGGATGTATCGAACGGCGCATTTCTCTACAGCGAGCGCGTTAACCGCGCGCGGACGATCCTCGAGCCGTTCATCCTCCAGCGGCGCAAGGACCAAGTCCTGTCGGACATGGTGCAGAAGGTCAACCGCGTGATGCTCTGTGACATGCCGGAGGCCCACAAATCCGTGTACGACGAGTACGAGGCGACGTTCAGGATGGAACCGTCGCTGCGCGCTGCGCGAGCGCGGGCCACGGGACGTGGGAATGATCAGAACAACATATGGATGCAGTTGCGCAAGGCTGCGATCCATCCTCTCCTTTTCAGACGCCACTTCACGGATGAGAAGGTCCAGAAGATGGGCAAGATCCTGATGGACAGCGTCCCGCAGTCTGAGCTGCACCAACCTAACCTCGACCATCTCATCCAGGAGCTGAAGAACTCGTCTGATTTCGAGCTGCATCTCTGGTGTCGGGACTATCCCAGGCTCCTGGGCAAGTTTGACTACCCGCCAGAAGCGGAGGTGGACAGTGGGAAAGTGCGGAAACTCCTGGAGCTGGTGGAAGAGTACCAGAAGAACGGAGACCGGGTGCTGGTGTTCAGCAAGTTCTCCCGGATGGTGGAGCTTCTACGCGAGGTCCTGGCGACCAAGGACATCGACCACCGCGTTCTCGTGGGCAGCACGGCGGTGGGGGAGCGGCAGGCCATGATCGACGAGTTCAACTCCAACCCGGACATACCCGTCTTCCTGCTGACGACGGGCGCGGGCGGTACGGGCATCAACCTGACGTCCGCGAACAAGGTCATCATCTTTGACCAGTCGGACAACCCGCAGGACGACATACAGGCGGAGAACCGGGCGCACCGGCTGGGACAGAGGCGCGACGTCGAGATCTTGAGGCTCATCTCCCGGGGGACTGTTGAGGAGCTCATACACAAGGCGTGCCAGAAAAAGATTGAGCTGGCGAACAAGGTTACGGGCGTGGAGCTCGAGGAGCAGGATGGGGCGGAGGCGGAGAAGAATATGGAGGCGGAGGTGCGCAAGATGATGATGGGGGAGCAGATGACGCCGCCGTAGAGGTTTTGAGTCCCTGCGCTCTGCTGCAGATGGTTTACTTTCTTTTTATGCGGACGACTCCCCACAGTCTCTTTTTTTTCTTTTTTTTTTCCATAATAGTATTTGGACTTGGGGCATGTCGGAGCGGACTATGCGGATTGATCTATGCTTGCGTCTCCTCGTCTTCCGTTATGAGGGTTGTATAGAGAGAAACTGCGGCGTCTGAACGGGGGGGAAAGGATGCCGGCAACGAAATAATGACATGTTTAGCACAAAGAAGAGACAAGGCTGGTCCGGGAATACAAGGCAATGGGGGAATATCGAGCATTAGAGATAGAGATCATATGGGGTTTCTTTTTTACAATGCCGGCGAGTTGGATGGTGAATTTGAGCTTTGGCTGGTTAGGGACCATGATCATGCATCTGCTACTACTAGTAACCTATCTATCACTCCTGGGTGTTTCTTGGGTTCTGCCTTTTTTGTTTACGATGATGAACGAATCAATAGGCTTGGGAGGCTCTTGGTCTCGCAATCCTGTGAGAATTAACTGATATATAACCATCTCCCCCCCCCTCCCCCCTGATCCCCTCTGTAGAAGCGAACTTTCGGATATACACAGTTCCATACAAAACAAAGAGTCAAAAACAATTCAAACCGGGTACCCGACCGAAACGCCGCCGCCCGTTGACCATCATCCAGGGGCTTCCCCCCCAATTTTCCGTTTCCTGTATCCCAAGGGTATCATTCTCTTCCGTCCGTTACCAGTCTCTTTTGCGCCGTCTGTTCCAATATCCCGAAAGCAAGAAAAATAATAATAACAATAATAATAATAAACACCATGACCAAAAGAAGAAGCAACAGACAAGGAGGAATTCCATAAACCAACAGATTAATCTCCATCCTCCCTCCAATAAGTATCACCGAGCGGGTGATGATATACGCCGGAACGTTGGCAAGGAGTTCCCTGTACAAGGAAGGAGGTTCTGGTGGGCCAGTCCGGACGGACAGGCGGCCGGCCAGGTCTTGCAAATTGGTGATCTTCTCCTCATCGTACACAAGCGGTCGGCCTTGTTTCACGACTTCGGCTCGACGGACCGGGACAGGTAAATGACACCCTCGGCCACCAGGCGGGTGAATCGCTCGCGGGCTCCGACGGCATCCCTCCGGCAACCCAGAAGCGCGGAAACCTGGTCCCAGCCTTCAGTCGATGTCACCTTGGCGGCCTGGCTGACGACGGCGCTGACAAGGAGAGGGTCGTCGTCGTTGTATGTGGCTGTGGGGACGGGGCCGCAGGCGCGTGCGGGTCCATGCTGGTCGATGGACCGCGACACGGCGATGGCGCCCCCGTCGACGATGTCGCTGAGTCGCCTGCGGGCTGCGTCAGCGTCCCACGGCTTGCCCAGGATCCTTGCGACGCGTGCCCAGGCGGGGGACGATGCGTTCTGCGCCAGGTTGGTGAGGACCGCGTGGATGAGGAGGCGGTCGTCGGCGATGGTCCAGGCTCGGGGGTTGAGCTTTGGGGGGTTGCTATTGTTCCTCCGAACTTGCAGCTGGTAATAGAGGTCCTCGGTCATCTTGTGCAGCGACAGGACCCCGGGCTGCGACCCGACGGGCCCCTGAGTGGGGGTCTGAGGCGGCGAGGAGCCGGCAAGGGCTTCCTCCAAGGTAGGTCCGCCACGGGGTATAGCGCGGACGTCCCCGGGGGAGGCGGCCACCAGTGTCTTGCCGTCCGGGGCTGTGCACACGCGCTTGTTTCCATGGTGGCGGAATGGGGACCGCGCAAGGTTCGCCGGAGGCATGAGGTGCGCCAACGGAGATGAGTCGGGAGATGAGTCCGGGGACAGTCCCCCGGGGGACCGCCATGAGCGAGAGCCGCCGAGGACGCCTTGGAGCCTGGCGGACGCATCCTGGACGCGAGCCATGGCGAAGACGTCGATGTGCCGGGCGCCCCGTGGGCCGGCTGGCACGGAGCGGGGAGGTGTTGATGGGGTGGTGAAAGGAGGGGTTGGGGGAGCGGCGAAGAGTGATGCCATGCCTGGCAGTTGTTTGTGTCGAGCGATTGGCGCTCGAGTTACTAAACAACAAGAGGGCGACCAATATATATTTGACAGAGCGGTGGGGAGAAAGCGTTTCTCAGTGCTTGTAGTAGCTGGAGAGAATCTCCAACCGGGGTGTTCGATGTGCTTGTTGCCGAGTATCTTTGAGCTGGTTGTGTCGAAATAGGGTTTGTTGTCCGCTTCGTTTGTTGAGAGGAAGGAAAAAGTCGAACCGGGGAGGAGGAGCGAGATGCTGGGGTTCTTGTAGTCCCCGGTTTGTTTGTTTACTCTCTCTCTCTCTCTATCTCTTTCTCTCTCTAACTTTGGTAGGGTATTACGCCTTTTGGGGCTTGTCGATGATCGGAAAAGCTTGTTCGGCGGCGGCGTGCTTGTGACCTCTTTATTTGCCGCGTAATAGTTGCGATATTGGGGGGGATGGCGGGTTCAGAGGGAGGGTTGAGCGGGCGTCGAGGAGAGGAGGCGCACCGCGGGGGGAACGGGGGTTGCTGTCGTCGCAAAGACCGCTGCGCCGCGAGAATCTGTCGCCAGGGGAACAAATATACAAGGTTCGATGCGCCAGGGTCGAATTCAGATACGCCGGTCTCCGCGCTTGAAGTATATCGCTTGTGGCGGGTTGGCGACGACGACGCAGTTGTAGAGTTTGGGGCCGACGGGTGGTTTTGGTGGTTGCGACACAACACATAAAAAAAAACGGTTGGGCCGGGGGGGGTTTCGGCGGCCAGGGAGGGAGGGAGGGAGGGATGGCGCCGGATTAAAGAAGGCGTCTCGTCCCCCGTGGCCCTGGCCCCTGCGCAGGAACCCGTGGGACCCACCACAAGCCTAGACCGGGTGCATCATCAACTGGACTTAGTACTGAAGTGATGCAAACGTCGTCCACCACCTGGTGGTCCTCGACCTGACCTGCTCTACCTCTACCCGCACTCGTCGATGTTGGTGGGAGACTACTGACTACTGCCCAGTGCTATTTCCCGATCCCGATCATGTCTCTTCCCCCCTCTAATACTTCTTTTAATTACCCCGTGCGAGGATAAGAAAAAGGGTCATGATGGCGCCCCCCCTCCCCCTTGGACAAGACCCTGCCGCCCTTGAGATACGACGAGTACAGGTACCGAAATAATAAGTAGTCTAGTAGAAAGAAGACGGAGCGGGTTTCATCTTGGCTTCTGAAATTCTGGACTGCCTACCTTTTTTGTCGTCGGATTCCCCTTTGGACGGGCCGCATGCAAGGACAAGCACGCAGCCCTGGAGAAGGGAGTTGAGGGGCTGTTGAGCCCCGTTGTCTGACAAAGGATTGTTGATAGAGGGGGTTCTCGCATCCGGCCCGGTGTGGTGTGGTGTGGTGTGGTGTGGTGTGTGTCTGCTTGGTACGGTACTGTACGCGGCCCACCACGCCCCTTTTCTCCATCTGTATCGTACCTATGTCGTGCATGTTTTGACAAAGACGCTGTCGAATGCAGGCACTCCGCACTCGACAAGTTGTCGAACCTGTTACCTGTGTGATGAAACAGTCCAAAGATGACATCCCCGGACCTCCCACTCGGTAGGATGTACTTTAGCTTTTCACTTCTATGGCGCACATCATCGTCATACCACCACCACCTCCCATCGATCGAAACTTGTGCCGTTCCTGCCAAACGACGTCAAGTGGCGTCATCTGACCACCATTAACATCCCATCAGACCATCGTTCGATTGCCTCCCGTCCGCAGCCACACACACACACACCTTCCCATGGGAATGACATCCGGCCTGGGAAGGAAGGAAGGGAGATCTGACGTCGATGGTCGCGTCGCAAGCGCGTCTTGGACGCGTCAGACCATGCCTCTTTAGGAGGTAGATGGCGTATTGGCCAATCGGCGGCCCGCCATGGATGGGGCCGGGACACCCCACACCCTCCCTTCGATCCGGGTCAAGGCATCGCGTTTTCGCAACCATCTTGGTACGTACAAGGCGAGAGGAAAAAGCAAATATATCCCTTCTTGCCACGGCTCTTCCCGAGACCTGCTCCCTACTAACTATTGATGGACTTCTAGCATGTACTACTCGTACTACCTAGCAAGCCAGGAACGTCGTGACCTGGTTCACAACTCTGAAAGCTCGACACCACCAAGGACAGCATCATCATTACGTTCTAACTGCATAGACAGAAGCTACCCCCGGAAAAGCAGTAAAAAAGGAAAGTAGACAAAATAGACACAAAAAATCAAACACCCAAGAAAAACGCCGTCTCGCGCGTAAGAGGACCACGGAGGGAGTGAAGAAAAAGGAGCAGGCCCCAGCTCCCCCGTCCCGAGCCTCGCGCATGCACCAAAAATAACAGAATAGCCGACAAAGCTCTCAATGTTGTGTGTGAAGAAAGAAAAAGAAAAAAAAAAAAAAGATGATGCTTATGTATTAGAAAGCAGGCCCCTTTCCCTCCACCCAACCCCCCCGCCGCAGAAGCCCGCCGTGAAAATCTTTCAGAGTCTCCTTCTCCCTGCAACAACCTCTCCTTTCCTCCTCTCTCTCCCCTTCTCTTTCCCCCAGTTGTGTATAACGCTCGTTTGCAGCAGAAGTGACCAGCTATTACGGCACCCCGCCGATGAGAGAATCAATAGATTCGACAGAAAGAAGAATGTTGTGCCAGGACCCAGGGCCAAGACAGTGAACAGAAGAGCGGCACTCCAACATGCCAGCGTGACTATGCCAAAAATGCGAAACCGAGGCACACAGCACAATAAACCAAGAAGAGAGAAGAAAAAATCTCCAAAACAAAATGAAAAGAACCCAGCCATGTCCTCCCTCCTCTAACCAAAAGATAACGGGCCCATGGGGCGGGAAAAAAAAAAGAAAGAAGAGCAACGGTAATTCGGGGGTATCCCATCCAGCTTCACTGCTTTCTTTCCTTGTCCTCTTCTTTCTTTTCGTCTTCCCTCCTTCTCTTCCGTCGTCGACATCTTTGGCTGCTTTATTTTTTTTTCTTTATCTTGCCGTCGTCGTAGCCTTGTTCTTGTTTTTCCTTCTTGGCTTCGTTTTTCTGTCTTCCTGTCAGGTCATCATGTCTTTTGGCCGGCCAATCGCAGCCATCGTCTGTTCGCAGCCCTGCAGAAGCTGAACGAGTGTGCGTCGTAGTCGCCCATTCCTCACATGACTATGCAGTCTTTGTCGTTGCTGTCCTTGGAGAGCTTCCCCGACCGCGGCGGCGCAACGTCCATTGGTGTACCCTCGCCGCTGACGGCGGCCTGAATGATGGCGAGGCGCTGCTTGGCCCTCGCGTCGCCGGCGTCGGCAGCCTTGACGTACCACACGTTGGCCTCGAGAATGTCCCGTCGACACCCGATGCCCATTTCGGTAAAGTACCCGACGGCGTACTGCGCCTTTACGTAGCCTGTGCGACGAGACATCGGTCAGTCAGCGTGAACCACAGCCAGTGTACGTCGAACCTGTGAGCAATGCTTACCGAGTTCTGCGGAGCGGCGTGCCCACTCGTACGCCTCCTCCTCGTCCTTCTCAAGCACTGGCGGCGCTCCCACCATGTACCATGCGCACAGGCCCATCATGGCGGCGGCGTGTCCGCGCTCGGCGGCGCCCGTGTAGAAGTGCACCGAGAGCGCGGGATCCTTGGGGCAGCCCAGCCGCCCGTGCTCGTACGCGTCGCCCATGCGGAAGTTGGCCTCCGGGTGGCCGAGGTCGGCTGCCTGCGTGAACAGCTCCGCGGCGTACCTCTCGTCGCGGAAGATGTCCTCGCCGTAGCCCGTTTCGTACAGGCACCCCAGCTGGTAGGGCGCCGCATTGTACTGGGTGTCGGCGGCCTCAGTCGCGAGCTTCATCCACTTGATGCCCTCGCGGTACCGCTTCTCGCCAAGGTCACCCGACAGGCAGGCCTTGCCCAGGCGAGTCATGGCCCCGGGGTGCCGCTTCGACGCGGCGCTCCGCAGAAACTGCACCGCCTTAGCCGGGTCCTTCCGGCAGCCCCAGCCGAACTCGTAGCAGAGCGCCGTGCGATAGGCTGACTCCGCGTGGCCGTGCTTCGCGGCCAGGACGAAGAGTGGGAACGCCGAGTTGTAGTCCTCCTTGCCCTTGTTGAAGAGCCCAGAGGCATAGCCGTCAGCCAGATAGTACTGTGCAAAGGGATACCCGCCGTTGGCGAGGCGCTGGAGGATCTGTCGGGCCTCCCGCACGAGCTCGTAGGGCGTCGTCGCCGATGCTTCGACGATGGGGCTGTCGAGGTCGCGCAAGGGAGAGGGCGCCGTCTTGCGGCCCTTGGGGTCGGTGAAATCCAGGCCCTGCTCCTGCGCAGTGGAGATGAGAAAAACGGCGAACGAGTACTGGATGGAGAAATCGTTGGTTTTCTTCACGTTGGCCCGGTACATCTCGAGCGTCTTTTGTGTGCTAAGGAGGGACGCATTGTTACCAACGACCGACCGCAGGTTCGAGTTATCAAGGCCGGCAGAGGGGGGGGCCTGCTGAGGATACGGGACGCTGAGGAGCTCGGCATAGGTCGAGAGGCGGACATCGGGGGATTTGCGGGACTGCACGGATGGCGCGCGCATGTGTGAGCCTCCGGGCATGAGGTTGGGGGACCGCCCGCGCGGCGCCATGTCCGAGTAGGTCGAGTAGGAGGAGTGGGGCCGGGGGAGCGAGCTCCTCCGGTGGTACTGTGACGTGGGCGTGAGGTGGCGGCGGACCTGGGCGCCGCCATCGCTGAGGTCCGGGGTGGATGCGGTCCTGGCGTCGTCATGCGACACGCTCCCCACGCGTGGCGGTTGTCCCGGCTGCTGCTGATGGTGGTACTGGAATTGGGGCACCGACTGGATCCGGGGGATGTTTCCCTCGATAACAGAGCTGCCCGGCGAGTCCTCGATGGGCGGACACTCGGGGTTCTCGTTGATCCCCGACACGGAGCTCGCGCTGGTCGCTGTCGAGGACTCTGTGGAGGCGGGCTGCTGAGAGGTGCTGGTGGTGGTCTCGTCCGATTCGCGGCTGTTGCGGTAGAGCTCCTGTCTCCGGACGCGTTCCGCTGGGTTCATGGCCGAGGGCGCGGGCAAGTCGGCGAACCGGTCGGCCACGGCAGGAGCGGAGGCGGAAGGAGAGAGGTTCCGGTCGGGCGCGCCCTGGTTCCTGTGAACAGAGCCGGCGAGGCCATGAGACTCAGCCGGGCGTGAGGCCTCCGCCGGCTCGAATTGTTGTTGCTGCCGTGATTCGGGGCTGGCGTGCGAGGGTGTAGGCGAGGCCGCGTCGAGCGGAGGGAGCTGGGGAGGAGGAGAAACGTTGCCGATAGCGGCGGCGGAGTCTTGGTGGGCGGCGAAGTCGACAACGTGGGCGGTGCGGCCGCTAACGAGCTCAAACTGAGGGTGGGCGGAGTGTGGTTGGATCCCCTCGATATTGGCGTTGGAAGGTTGCGCCCAGTTGTCGTTCTGAAAATTGACTCTGACCGGCGAGACGGGCGCGTCGCGGATGCGGGCGCCGGCGTCCATGGCGGCGGGAGGGACGGCTAGCGGTTTGCGGGAGAAGTGATGGTGCTGGACGCCGCGGCTGCCATGGCCTTGACTGTCGGTGGCTGTCGTGGTCGTGGTCGTGGTCGGGGATCTAGGCTGGGACTGGGGCGACATGTGCTCCCGTTGGCTGTTGGGCGAGGCAGACGTTGGAGGCGGCGAGGTGCTGACTGCGGCCATGGTGTTGGTGACCGGTCAGGGACACTCGTCGTGGTCCCCGTCGCCAAGGAGGAGAGGTTGAAGCTAGCGAGGGCGGGAATGAGGGCCGGAGAGCGAGGGCGGGAATGAGGGCCGGAGGGCGAGGCCGAGAGTGGTGGTGGTAGATTCTGTCGGGAAAGGCTGCTCGAGTTGAGAATCGTTGTGGACAAGAGTCAATGGCGTACGTATATGGGCGAGGTTGGCTATCCAGCATTCGGAGCCGGAGGGGGCCTAAGACGGAGGTTTCTCGTATGGAATGAGAATCTGGATGCTGAGGGACGTGGTCAGGAGTTTTGGGGGGGTTGACGCTACTCGTGCCGGGGTGGTGTGTGTACATGAGGAGCGGGTGCTGGGGGTGGTGGCGGCGCTGATGAAGTGGTGGAGGACGCTGGACCCCGGCCAGTAGCGTGGCAGCGCTGATGGTCTCCGTCCGTCCGCTGTTCAGGCCCTGGGATGGAAAGTGCCCTGGCTGAACCTGCCGCTGCAACGAGATGCCTTGCTTTCCTGCACTGTGGTGGGCCAGCCAAGGGCAGGTACTTGACTGGACTCACTGCACCAGCAGGGCGCTCCTGCCATCTAAACGCCGAGATCTCAGACAAAGACTTTACAGCAGGCAAGAGAGCTTCTCAGGGCACTTTCCGGGGCGCTTTCCAGGGCAGACTTCACGCAAATGGCCATTTCCCATGTGGATCAACTAATCTGCCACGAGCACCTTTGGTATCCGTAAGGTACTGTACCTTGGAGAACGATGGCACAATCACTGTGGCGCAGGAACCGGACCAGTTCTGCTCCTAATCTCTGGACCGTGCTACGGTACCTACGTACGTACTTATGTGCCTTGAGGTGTTGGGCTAGCGCCGTGTTGGGCAGTACTTGCAGTCTGACACCCGGTGGTTGTGCAAATGGCAAGGGCGACGGCGAAAACAAGACGAGCGGCAGGGGCTCGAGATGACGGTGATGATCCACCCTTTTTGCCCTTTGACATCAGGGCGACATCCGATGGAATGGAGCAACAATGAGTAGGTTTAAGAAGACCGCTGGAGAACAAAGATCAACAATGATAATTACTACGTACATAGTATTTAATCCACTGCGGAGCTCAAGGCGCGGGATGCCAAGCACAGATTACGACAGGGCAGATACCACGGGACTTATTATCCAGGCCGGGTTGTGGGTGATGGAAGGTGCGTCCTAAATCCGTACCTGCCGCTCGTAACTTCAGAAGCGCAACTGAACTGCGTGGGCGTCTCGCCGCGTGAGTTCTCTGCCAGTACCGACCTGCGTTACCGAACTGTATCGTACGGTAATACCTACTATCGTTAGTAGGTAACCATTCGGCTGGTGCATCAATCTCTGGCCGTCGCCTCCAATGACCACTAACCCATCCCCAACGTGAGCTGGACGACCCTTGCAAGGCTCCGGCACCGCTCGGGCGACAGTGCCAGCCCCTTGTTCCCAGGGGTCTGGGGCCTCTGGGCTGGACGGGGGACTTCGCCTTGTAGACAGCGCAACCCTTCCGCAGCCTTGGCACAGCGGATGGCCTCTTCGTTGGCCTTCGGATAGCGCCCATCGAACTCCATCGACCCCGATGGCCCTCTCCAGGCCTCCACCCATGACGGCCGCCGACCGCCGTCTCTCGAGTCTCCGCTGGGCGCTCCCCGGAGCCTCCGCCATCAGACATCACTCAGCCGCCTCAGCCCTCGTTGTAAGTACGGAGTACTGTCGTGAAAAGTATTGGGCGGGTTCAGCGTTGATGACGCCTACTACGTACTCGTACGCGGACGAGTATACTGTACTCAACAGTCAGTCCACCGCCACCTCGAGGCTGCCCGTCCCTTTGTGGTGGTGTCGCCCCTCCAGGTACGGTGCCTCAATAATCATCCCGCTGTCACAGCCGTGGCCTAGCTCGATGGCAGAATTATTAGTAGGGACCATTACACAATGAGCCTATGGCATGTCCCTGGGGAGCAGCACCACTGCGGCGGTTAGCTTGTCTCGGCATGCCAAGCATTAGCGCTCGCCACGCAGGGCTTCCTCGAGCTGGGCACCCCGCTAGCCCTGTGTCGAGACTCGACAGGTTCTCCATTCTCTTGTCCCCCTCCATCCTGGGCGCAATTTCTTGTTTATTTTTTTCTGTTCTTCGTCACCGCATGAGTCGAATTCCGTCAGATCTTCACGAAGACTTGGCTTGGCATTTTATGGATCTCGTAACCGCCGACGGAGTACGTCCGTAGGCACCCGCGCCCCGCATTCAATTATATTGGCCGCCGAGAATAGAAGGTTGGCCCCATGGCCAACCGTCAAATCTGGTCCGATGCCAAGTCCTCGGCTAAGCATCTCATCAATCTGCTGCTGCTCGTCCACGTACTACGTAGTACGAGTACGTACTCTGTAAGGATGCCGTGGTCCGAAGGATAGCTACGAGACCGGCTTGGCTCCTGCCTCTCATTTCCGCTGGACAGTTTGTGAGTATACGCGCCTCATGTCGGTGTGAGATCATGGTATGTCGCCATGGCGCCACAGGCGCTTCGGGCTCTTGTGCATGGAGATAACACCAGGATATGAGGCAAAAAAAAAAAAAAAAAAAAAAAAAAAAAAAAAAAAAAAAAAGGCGCCGCGGCGCTGCGGCTGAATTTCCAAAGTTCAGCGTCTGTCGCTAATCATCCCTGTCGAGGCCCGGGGTTAGGTTCCGTGCCGGAGCCTAACAGTACCAGTACGCCGACCGGGTCGTCACCAGTACGTACGTAGTACTGATTTTCCGTCATCCCATCACTGAGATGTGCTGCCGTGGGGATTTACTGGCTCTACAATAATTAGTTCTGGGCACCGCTCCAGTGGACGCAGGCTCGGAACTGGGCGTCAGCGGGGAGTCCAGCACACTCATATCAGTCTACGGCCTCGTATTCCGACCACATTCTGTCCGTGATTCCGGCGGATGTAGTACGGCAGTGCGTACCTTGCTCTACCGCGGTCGAGATTTTCCACCCATCTTCCACCCTGCCAGCCTCAGCGATCCCCACGCACAAAAGGTTGATGTGAGAGTTCCACGAGGGCGGGTGGAGTCGGGTGGCCGCACGCCGCAATGATCAGGATGGGCGACCGCGGGGTCCGGCCGACGTGCGTTACGTGCCATCATCCCGCACCGAACCCACGCCCGCGGGGGGGGGGGGGGNGGGGGGGGGGGGGGGGAGGGAGGGAGGGGGGCGATCGCATCTCGTGTTCCCTCATGCTCTCCACCCGATTTACGTCCGGATTCTTTCGACCTGCCTTCTAGAGCAGGGTGTGTGCCACGGCGACGGACTGGGCGGGCTCGTGTGGGACAGAAAGCTCTTTCTTGCATGCACGCAGCACTGCAATGAGGAGCTGCTAGCACCAGTCTTGCCGGTAGCAACCACTCTGAGTCGTTGCTGGCGAGCACGGATTGTCCTCTGTAGCTTAGATTGAGCGGCCTGCGCCCCGCAATTCAACAAGGGTCTCCCAGTTGCTCGAAAGTCCAAACCCTACCTAACTGTACAGCACCTTATCTGGGTAGCCGTCCCCTCCCAGCCGCTGGCCATACGTACTGCGTACGTGCTATGTACGTATGTACACGGCAAGCCACCTCAGCAGTCAGGTCGCCCAGAGGGACGGGCCACGGGTCTCTGCATCTGTCGTAGGGCTGAAGATGCAGGGCACGCCGGGAACCTGCGGACATCCGAGGATGCGCGCATTGTCATGGGAAGAGGCATGGACATGGCTTGTTTGACAATGTCCGGCAAGGGTCCATGTCCGGGTAATCGTACGTTTGGCAATCTGCATCATGACATGTACGTGGTATGTACAAGTAGTGTGTGAATATGTGCCGAGGAGGGAGTTCAGATGATGGTCTTGTCCTGTGCATTGCCCGTACGGACCATCGTTAGTCTGTACAGACTAGTATTCTCAGCTTTCATATTTTCATTCCAGCCCTTGCGCCACAGCACGGGTTCCCGGCCCTGATGCCTGTGGCCAGGGAACGAGACTCCGCAATAATACCGGTCCGCATCAGCTCCTCCGAGGGCCTTCCATGTATAAGTTAAGAGGTTGCATGCTAGGTACGTGTATCAGTATAGTAGTCTAGCAACGGCCTACCTCTAGGCAATCACCGCTCTGGGCTTGGGCCTAGCATATACCTATCGCAAACTTATAACACCCCAAACTCTGCGAGAATTAACGGTGACTATTCTCGTCCCTCACTGCGGATGACAACTCGTTTACCCTATTCCGAAATGAGAAGAAAACCCTTCGAATCGGGAAATGTTCACGGCAGCCAAGTGTAGCTTGGGTGGCTACCAGGTAGCTTCGGGCGCTGGTGCCATATGTTATTACATGACGCCGTCCTTGGAAGGTCCTGTGAGACCCAAGAAAGGTACAGGGTAGGGCACCTAATTGCTGCCCGTTCAAATGTACCCGGTGCGGACCATGCTGATTGGAGGAAGCACTGGTTCGAATACGGCAATTGGAGAGCAGAGGAGGACGCAGCTGGACCGACCAGACCAGGTGTCTCTACGGGAAGGACTGGAATGCAACCTGCCACAGTCCCATCTTTTTTCAACTTCTTCCCCCTCCTCCTCGGCGTCGTCCTTGGGTCGAGGAGAACTGCCATCAGTGCTACCCCGACTCTCGATGATTGACAGAGCATCCTCAAGTGGACGGCGACAGCTTTGGTATGATGAGAGAGGTGTAGCGTCTTGGTTGGAGGAACTTGGTTGGCGCCAACAGCACCTACGTACGAGGTACTGGTGTAATTATCTTACAGTCACGTAAGTACTCGTAAACCTAGTACCTAGGTAGTAGTCAGCACTCAGCACTGAGTCAACAGAGTGAGCGCATCGGCACGGCCTGCACTCCTGGTCGTCTTGCCAACAGGGGGCATGTGGGATGCATGGGTTCCAGACTGGAGAAGGCCGCAGCTGCTATGGACTGCTGTAACTTGTAAGCTGCTCACCCAACCAGGCTGTGCCAGCAGCGATCGTACTTTTATTAAATGTGGGCTTGGCGTGTACCCTCGAAGTACAGTATGGTGGTGGATCGCGGCATCCTGGCCAATGGTGAGCTCTGAATATCCGAGATCACCAGGAAGAAGTGGAGTCATGTGTCCACATTGCCAGGGGGACAGCAATGCGAGACTTGGGCGGTACCTTGGACGGGGGCCTCGATCTCGCCTGGAGAAACCTTTCCAGATTCCCTTTTTCTTTGGGGCAGGAAAGAGCGAGCGAGCAGCAGAGGGACAGCGCAGTTGTCCAGCCCAGTGGCCCCCTCACCCCCCTTTAACCCGCGACGGACACCAGGACTACCATCTCGTGCACGAGTCCCACGACCACCAGTGTCGCCCGTTAGCCCAGCCCTTCTCCCGAGGATCTCCATCCCAACCCGTCCTTCGTTGATTACTCCTATTCTCTGGTTGCGTGCCCGTTTCTCCTTCACTCGTTGCTCCTTGAGCCCGGCTGTGTGTCGGTGCGCTTGTCTTGTCCTGGGGCCTGGGTGCCGTGATACGAATACATCCCGCGCGTTTCGTGTGTCTCGCCTGGTCCTATCTGCCTGCTTCGAAACCCGCCTTCGAATATAACCTCCCGCCCCCGATCAATCGCTCAGTCCTCCTACCCCGTCGACCACCTCGCCCCTCCGTCGCTCGTAGTACCGCCTTACTGACTCGTCCACCGACTCGTTCTGGTGCACGGCTCACCACGGCGCCGCCACCAGTATCTCCGTGCGACTCGAGCTTGCGGGGAGGAGAAACGACGGACAACCTGCCAGGTCCAGGTGACGCGAGTCTGGAAGCAGACCTACGAGTACGGTAACTCGTACAGCAAGACTACGATCTTGCTCGAAAATCCGTCGTCCGCCCACCACCACCCACTGCCGCTCCGAGTGTCTTCCCTGCAGCAACCAAGCTCGCCTTTTGCTCTGCACCGTTGTGGCTTTGGGGCCAGTCCGGTCAGCAGCAGCAGCAGTAGCAGCAGGGATCTCTCCTGTCCCCATCTGCCTCACTGCGTGGGCTCCATAACACCCAAACACAAACAAGGCGTGAGTAGTCCGTGCTGAGCTCCCTCATCGTCCGCTTTCCCTACCAAATCTCCTCCCTTGTTTTTCTGCTTCGCTGCCTCGTCGGGACGCCCGTCGTGTGTTCCCTTGGCCCTCCGCCCCTCTTCGCGAGACATCCCTTTCTTTTTCTTCAATCCGTACTCCCTCTTTTCCCGCCAATTGCTGCCGATCCGAATCAGCGCGTTGCTGCCCTCGAGAGCCGCCTCCCTCAACCCCTGAGGCGGCCTCGCAAGGCACTTGTCTCGAACTGAGGGTGAAGTCTCCCCAATCTCGTTTTACCTCATTTCGCTTTTGCCTGCCTCAAGCGACTGTCATTTCTTTTTCTGCCTCCCGTCCATGCGCGTGAGATCAATCGGATGCAGGCCGTGGCCCAAACCTCGCTGACACCTCATCCCACAGGACCATGTCTCTCCCCGAGAGGCCAGGTGCCAGCCCCCCATACGACCGCCGAACTGCGTACAGGGACTCTCCCTCCCGGCGTCCACGGCCTGGGGACATCGAAGCAGGATCCTATCACCCAGTAACGCCGGGCGTAGCCGGCCATGAACGTGGGAAATCTGCCTCCTCTTACGCCGAAACCATTGCGTACCCTAATGCGAATACAGAGAGCATGCCTCTGTCACCCACAGGCCAGGGCCACTCCCGTCAACGCAGCACTGAACAGCCCTTCAGCCGCAAGAGGAGCCTCATCCGCCCGGAGAGGCACAGGATCGACCGGGACCATGTCAACTACCACTACCACAAGCACGCTGCCAACATGACCGTCTTGCCCTCGTCCACCGGCAATGATCCGCTCCTCGAGGAGCTCGAAGCCTCGACCGACCGATCAAACTCGCACACCAACCACAGCGCCGCCTCCGACGCTTCGCCTCCCCAACGAACCCGACGCCGGGATGTCGAGAAGAATGAAGGCCACGGCGCGCGACACCCACAGAGGGCCAAATCTGGCAAGGTGGCCAAGGACCGCAAGCGCGACTCCAAGCGCAGGAGCAGGACCAAGCCGCCCGAGGAGCAGATCCGACCCCCGAGCGTCTGGAACGTGTACTGTGCCATTGTCACCTTCTGGTGCCCGGATTTTATTCTGAGGTGCTTCGGCAAGCCCACCAAAGCCCAGCGCCGAGCCTGGAGAGAGAAGATGGGTCTCATTAGCATCATCCTCGCCATTATGACCGTTGTCGGTTTCCTCACGTTCGGCTTCACACAAGTCGTCTGCGGAACTCCCCCCCAGCGCCTGCGTATCAACGAGGTGTCCCCTGGATACATGATCTTCCATGGCAAGGCCTACGACCTCGTCAATTCTCACCACCCCCCAGCCGAGGGCATGCCCATGCGTCAGGATGGATACGGACCCAACGTCCTCTATGACCTCCCCATCAAGTACGGTGGGACAGATGGGAGCTTTCTCTTCCAGAACGTGAACGGACACTGCAAAGATCTCATCACTCTTGCGCCCGACTCCGACGTGCCTACCAACGACAGAGGCGACCTCGCCTGGTACTTCCCCTGCAAGACCTTCAATCAGGATGGCTCCACCAAGCCGAATACCACCACTGAATACTACTCTGGCTACTCCTGCCACACGACGCTCAACTCGAGAGATGCTTTCTACCTTGGTCTCGGTGGCCAGGCCGATGTCTACTTCACTTGGAATGACATCAAGAACAGCTCGCGTAACCTGATGGTCTACTCCGGCAGCGTCCTCGACCTCGACCTGCTCAACTGGTTCAACGAGACCCAGGTGGTTGTGCCCGATCGCTTCAAGGAGCTGCGGGACCGCGACTCGGATGTCAACAAGGCCATCCGTGGCCGCGACGTCACCCGCATGTTCCAGTCTTCAAACGACAAGAAGGTTGCTCAGTGCTTTGAGGAGATCATCAAGGTCGGTTCTGTCGACACCGAGACTGTTGGCTGTATTGCCTCCAAGGTCGTGCTCTACTGCGCCCTGACCCTCATTCTGGGTCTGGTCGGTGCGCGATTCTTCCTGGCCCTCATCTTCCAATGGTTCATCAGTCGTCGTTATGCTGCCAACAAGACGTCGCAAAGTTCCGACCGCCGCAAGCGAGCCAAGCAGATTGAAGATTGGTCCGAGGACATCTACCGAGCTCCCCCGAGGCTCCCAGGCGACGTCGGGAGTACCGTTCTTGGCTCTGACCGTGCGAGCAAGCGTGCCTCCTTCCTCCCCACGACCTCTCGGTTCTCCACAGTGTACACGGGCGAGCCCGGAAGCGTTGGCCGTCGTGTGCCCACCACCATGGGCAGCCAGGCAGCCTCGAGCTCCCTGCACCCCAGCTCCATGTACAAGCAAGCCAACGACAGCCGCGTCAGTTTCTTGCAGTCGGACCCCTATGCCGCGAGCTCCGGCCCCACCGAGGGCCCTGGTCCTGCCGGTTTTATCCATCCCGCCGTCGTCCCTCAGCCTCCAGCCGACTGGCAGCCTTTTGGATTCCCGCTTGCTCACACGATGAACCTCGTCACGGCTTACTCAGAAGGTGAGGAGGGTATGCGAACTACGCTGGACTCGATTGCCATGACGGACTATCCCAACAGCCACAAGGTCATCGTCGTTATTGCCGATGGTATGATCAAAGGCAAGGGAGAGACCAAGTCGACCCCGGAAGTCTGTCTGAGCATGCTCAAGGACCACACCGTGCCTCCGGAGATGGTCGAGCCCTTCTCCTATGTCGCCGTCGCCAGCGGATCCAAGCGTCACAACATGGCCAAGGTGTACTGCGGTTTCTACGATTACGGTTCCAACTCGGCCATCCCCCTCGACAAGCAGCAGCGTGTGCCCATGATGGTCGTCGTCAAGTGCGGAACCCCCGATGAAGCCGACAGCAGCAAGCCTGGCAACCGCGGTAAGCGTGACAGTCAGATCATCCTCATGTCGTTCCTGCAGAAGGTCATGTTCGACGAGCGCATGACGGAGCTCGAGTACGAAATGTTCAACGGGCTGTGGAAGGTCACGGGCATCTCGCCCGACTTCTACGAGATCATGCTCATGGTCGACGCCGATACCAAAGTCTTCCCCGACAGCCTGACGCACATGGTGTCCGCCATGGTCAAGGACCCCGAGATCATGGGCCTGTGCGGCGAGACCAAGATTGCCAACAAGCGCGACAGCTGGGTCACGGCCATCCAGGTGTTTGAATACTTCATCTCCCATCATCTGGCCAAGTCGTTCGAGTCCGTCTTTGGCGGTGTCACCTGTCTGCCTGGTTGCTTCTGCATGTACCGTATCAAGGCGCCCAAGGGCGGCCAGAACTACTGGGTCCCGATCCTCGCGAACCCTGACATCGTCGAGCACTACTCGGAGAATGTTGTCGAGACGCTGCACGAGAAGAATCTGTACCTCCTTGGTGAAGATCGGTACCTGACCACGCTCATGCTGCGCACGTTCCCCAAGCGCAAACAGGTCTTTGTCCCCCAGGCTGTGTGCAAGACTACTGTGCCCGACAAGTTCATGGTTCTGCTATCGCAGCGCCGTCGCTGGATCAACTCTACCGTCCACAACCTGATGGAGTTGGTCCTCGTCCGGGATCTGTGCGGTACTTTCTGCTTCAGTATGCAGTTTGTCGTCTTCATCGAGCTCATCGGTACCCTCGTCCTCCCTGCTGCCATTGCCTTCACCTTCTACGTCGGTAAGTACACGGTTTCCACCGCCATGGTTCTCCACCTGCGCCTCTGGTCCAGCCGTTCACTAACAACCGGTGCGCAGTCATCACCTCCATCATCAACTCCCCACCGCAGATCATCCCGCTGGTTCTCCTGGCCCTGATTTTAGGTCTTCCGGGTGTCCTTATTATTGTCACGGCACACTCGGTGTCTTACGTCGTCTGGATGGCCATCTACCTCCTTTCCCTGCCCATATGGAACTTCGTCCTGCCCACCTACGCCTTCTGGAAATTCGACGACTTCTCCTGGGGCGACACCCGCAAGACGGCCGGCGAGAAGACGAAGAAGGCCGGTCTCGAGTACGAGGGCGAGTTCGACAGCTCCAAGATCACAATGAAGCGCTGGGCCGAGTTCGAGCGCGAGAAGCGCACAAAGAGCGCCTACTGGGAGTCCCGCGAGAATATCGTCGGCGGAAGCAGCAGTCAGCATGGCAGCTGGGCGCCCGCACCGCCCGCCGCCGTCGGCCACCAGCACTACGACGACTACTCGGATGCGTAAAGAAAGTTAAAATATTAGGCCGGATCTCTCTCCTTTCCTTTGGTGTTTTCAATCTTGGGCTTGGAATGGACTCGGTTTGGCGGATGCGGAGTAGCGGCATTGTCTTATTTTCCTTCCTTTTCTTCTTCTCTTTTTGTATCTTGTCCTTTCCTGCCACGTTCTTCTACGTTGGGAACGGACACACGACCTCCGGCGCAAATCAGTATTACATGGCTGTTGTTTTTCTTTTATCCTTGATCCCCCCCTACCCTAACTCCTCCCTCCCCCCCTCCCTCCTCACCCGTTGCCTTAATCTCGGGGGGTGGTTGGTCTTTATATGTCTTCTAACGCCTCTACGAAACGTGGAGTGGGCTGCTGCTGTGTGTCAGCAAATGTGCATACGGATGGAAGTCGTCAGTGTATAGAGAGAGTGTGTGAGAACACCACACCTGTTGTGTGTGTGTGTGTGTGTGTGTGTGGACGAGGGGGGCAATTCCATCAGACGGCGTCTATACATCTATAACAAGTAGTCCTTTAGTATATGCCCGGGCTGGGGCACACTCATGAAAATAATATCAGACATCATCATTCTTAGCCATTGAACCCTTTATGATTTTACCATGTCTCTCTCTGTGTGTGTTTCGCTTCTTCGCATCACCTCCGCTCCCTAACTTACTTCCTCTCACTTTACTTCACCGTCAATGAATGTATGTGCACATAGCATCAGCCAAGAATGCCTTCTAGTTCATTATATCAACGCCTCGCCAGCGACGGCGGAGGCATAGGAAAAGACTTCTTAGAAGAGTCGTACCCCCAACTATCAAGCATGAGGGATGACAAGGCGAGAAGGAAAAGCAATACAGGAATTCTCTGTATACAGTGCCATCGCTAATTGCGCCATGCCATTCATTCCGTCTGTCCCCCTCCGCTCGCCTGAAGAGGTGGAAAGAAGAAAACTGGCAAAGAAAAGCAAAAACGCCCGCCGGCTCGCCGTCAATGTATAACAAGAAATATTGAAGTGAATAAAAAACCAAGAACCGCAAAGCAGACGCGTTTACATGATCGCGTCGTCATAGCTCATCAGTAGGCGTGTGTGTGTGTGTGTGTGGGTATGTGAAGTGCTCGAAACGAAGATACCAGAAATAGCGCCTCTAGGTACTCCATCACCAAAACTCCTCGCTGTCGCAAGCTGGATTTTTTTCTTCTTTTATTTGCTGGGCCTTTCGACGTCCTCGCCTAGCTCCCACGGCTGTCGGGGATCCACGAATGTCGTGATGCGCTGGTCACCCCAGCGTGCGCCGATGGTGACCCAGACGTGCTTCTGGAGATCCTTGGCGTTGCTTCGCTCGCGGTGACCGGTCCAGCGCAGACGACTCTCCCTGCTCATGGAACTGTTGCCCAGACCGCCGTTGGAAACCCACTCCTTGACCACGGACTTAATGAAGCTGATCTTGCGACGGAAGTCGTTGGCGGCCGGGATGCCCTGGAGTTCAGGGTCGATCTCGGGCCGTCGACGCGAGGCAGCCGTGCGGGTTGATCTCGACATTGTCGGCTTGGCCTGGAAGTTGAGAAGAGTCTGGAGGGGGTATGAGAGGATCGCTCTCTCATCGAGCGCGGCGCCTTCTATCGTTCCGTCATTGGCAAGCCTCTCAGCTGCGTCTTTGGGTAGATGCCAAAAGTGGCACCATGTGCCCGTTGCGTCCAAGACGACCTTGGTGTGATCGGGGAAGTTGAACTGTTTCCTGTTAGCTGCCACTCACGAAGCCTGATTAATGTAGGCGAAGCTCACCTGAAGATGCCCGTCGCAGTAGACCCAGCACCCAACATCACCGAATCGCTGGTAGAAAGTGATCAGCCCTGATGCGGTATCCTTTTGCCCAGGAGACATAGCTCCCGCGGCGTCGGCCTCTTCAGCCGACACAGCTTCGTCTCGGCCATAGGCAATCATGTAATTAGCAAACTTCTTCCATAGGATGATCCTCTCCCGCTTCCGGTGCTGATAAATATCTTTGCCGGGGTTCATCTTCCCAGCAGTGCCATCCTCATTCACAGCTACCCGGAAATGCTCTGGCGAGACGAGTACCTCCGATAGACCCGACTCCCCCTTGTTCTCGAAGAATTTGATAGGCTCCGTCATGGGCACAGGCTGGGCTCTGTCCCGGTAGGTCTGGTCTTCTCGACGCATGATGTGGCGCTCGGCTCCGCGGATGAATATTCCGGCGGGTGGCAGGACTGCGGTTTTGCTGCCCTCCGTTGTAGATATATCGCGAAGGATGCAGCCCACGCTCCCATCGTTCAGGATGTATCCCAGACCGAACTTGTTGGTGTAGTCAACCCACTTCACGACGATGTGAGGGTGTGGGGGACTGGCATTCTTGGATGAGATGATGGCCATTGTGCGAGAGTTGAGGGCTCTTTCCAGCTCGGTCTGGAGTCGCCGCAGGCGCTCGAGGATGAGGTCGGGCTGTGTATCGGGGATGAGCTCCGGTCGTTCAGAAGAGCTAAATAGCGAAGCGGAGCGGGCTGCGTCCGATTTCTGCCGCCTCAACGACCCGGACGACGATGACGATGTCAGCGACATCTTTTCCACGGCCTGGCTCAGCGAATCGGCCTTCGTTGATCTCGTTTCGGGCTGCACCGTTTCGCGGGTGCTCCTTGCTGCCATAGCCGGAAGATCCTTGATGGCAGTCTCACGAGGGAGCTCCTTCCGTGGGCGTGCTCGCGTAGTTTGTGAGGCTGACAGCATGGGCTCGGCCGGAGGTGCGGTGGATCTTGACGAACTAGCGATGGTCGCGGGGCGGCCTTGCGCTCTCTGTTGAGCGGCGAAGCTCTGAGGTGGTTGTCTCAAGTAGCCTGTGGGCTGTTTTACAGTCCCTCCCAGTTGGTCCTCTGAGGAGCTGCTCGCATAGTATGAAGCAGACACCGCATTTTTGATACTGGTTTCTTGCTGTTCTTGCAGCCATTCGTCGAACGGCCGGTAGACGATGCCCTCAGCAAGCGGGATGGCTGGGGTCAGGCCCGCCTTCTCTTCTGCCGCCATCTCTTTCCAAACGGGCGTGTGGACACCCTGCTCCTGACTCCAAGGTCCAACGCCGCATGCGCGACACATTCTCCGCAGGTTCCTATGGGAAACGGCCTGCGTGGAGCGGTCCAGCCGGTTCATGAAAAATTCCTGCCTGTCCGGAGGCAGCTCGCGAAGTCGGGAGCTCATTTCGTCCTCGGATGGCATGTATCCCGAGGTAAAGAATGGGTGCTGAACAACAACGTCGGGGGCAGGCCGCTTGTCGGCTTCTCGCAGCATGGTGGCGACCAAGTCTTTAGCTTCCTGGCTAATGAACTTCACGCTCGTGTCATGGCTCGGCCATTCGTAATCACGCTCTCTGGCCCGGCGGTAGATCTCGTCTGTTGTTGTAGATTGGAACGGAGGCTTGGAGGTGAGCATGGCGAACCTGATATTCTTGTTAGCCTTTCGCCTCACTTTTATATCAACGATGAGCGCCAATACATACACAATAACACCCAAGCTCCAGAGGTCAACACTGTGGTCGTGGCCCGACTTCCCCTTCTCCAGAATCTCGGGAGCGATGTAGTTGGGCGTTCCGCAGAGCGTAGTCCGTCGTATGGTCTGCATATCTCTGCCCGTCACCCACAGGGCGGCAAGACCAAAGTCGCCAATCTTGGCGTTCATCTGTGAGTCGAGGAAGATGTTGCCCATTTTGAGGTCGCGATGGATGATGCCCTTCCCGTGCATGTACTTGATGGCACCGGCGATCTGGACTGCATAGAAGCGCACTTCTCCCTCGGTGAGTCCCTTGCGGCGCTTGACCATGTCCATCAGAGATCCATTGGGGCACAGCTCGAGGATGAGGTAGGTGCATCTGTTGAACGAGAAGGACCGCAGGAACTGGACAATGTTCTTGTGTCTCATTTTGGAGTGAATCTGAAGCTCGGTTTGGAACTGTGCCATGTTAGCAGAGGCCTGGGATCGAGGAAACCCGGAAGACCGACCTTGGACTCCATCTTGGCAGGCATCTGGCTCTTGACAATCTTTAGCGCGTACCTCTGCTTTGATGGCAGAAGTTGGCCCTCGTGGCAGATGGCAAAGCCACCCTTGCCCAAGAGTTTGCCGACATTGTACAGGGCACCATCAGGGCGATCCGAGCTGCTCGGCTCGGGGACCTGGGGAGGTGGAGGAGGTGGGTGCTCCTTGTTCTTCTGGGCCTTGGCCTGGGCGGCGGCCTTGGACTTGAGTTCAGCGGCCTTTGGCAGTCGCTGGGCGTTAGCATCTCTCGGCGACAGAGCCTCTGCGTCGACAGGGGCCCTGGCTGCCAGTCTATGGGCCATCGCGTCTGCTTTTCGGAGGCAGCTTGCCGTCGACGAGGAGCCGTTCGATTATCCTGCGGCGGGGTGGCCGCGGTGCGTTGTGGGAGTAAGGAGCCTGGGAGCCGCTGTATTAGAGGACGCATGGAGCTGATAGATGAATGATCTGTGCGTGTATTCGGTCTCGCGTGTCTGGCGTCGCTCGGAGACGGTGGAATCTTGTGTCGACGCCGAGACCGAGGGCCAACCTGGAGCGCCTGGGCTCGAAGGTTATTTGAGAAGCTTTGAAAACGAACTTACGGAGTACGATTCGGGTTGCATGCGTAGGATGGCGCGAAGGTCCCGACGCTCAGGCATACATGGGCAGTAAGCAATGCTTTGGTGATCGGTTGTGAAGGGTGTTGGGAGGGAGAGAAAATAGAAGCGGCCAAGGAGCGGTGGACCTTGATGTGCCCGGTGAACAGTGCGTGCTGGTTGGCTACCTACCTACTCGTACCTGCCTCCCTTTGCTTACTGGCGGTTTGTGTACTTTCCGCCCATTTTGGGTTGGGCCGTTGCGCCCGGCAACCGCCACCAAGGCGCGCAGGCAAGAGCGAAGTACCCTTGTACCTTTTGTGGTGGCCACCTCTGATTGGTGACCGAGCCCTAGGGGCTCTGACTGTGGACCCACCTCGCATGCTCCAGTCGCTCCCGCCCAGAGTGGCAGCAAATCTCCCGTCCTTCTCCGGGGACGGACCAGGGACCATCGCCGCAGCTTCGGAGTTCGGACCAGACGGCACGACCGCTGAGCAGGGTCTGACCGGCTTGCACGCCGCGACCGTGATCCCTCACCATGCCCCTGCGATGAGATTACTCGTACACGACGTTCGAAGACATTGCCAGACCAAGCCGGTTCCTTACGACTAGTTCGATTAGTGCTTTGCGAGTTCCGCCGCTGTGCTGCACTCAGGAGGCTCTCCCGAACAACAGCTCGTCCGAGCTGAGACGCAAACGCCAAGCAAGCATCACCCTCTCCTCCCGCACCACCAGCCATGGTTCCTCTGCCCCTCTTCAAGCTCGCGGCACTTTTCGTGCGACACGTCTCCAAATATGGCGCTGTACGTTGTTGCTCCTTCTCCTCATGTCAGATCCTCCCAGAAGCTGCTGTTGTGCTGACCCCCTCCCGTAACGGTAGAATCGCATCAAGCTGCAAGCCCACGACCACCCCAGGTTCCGCGCCTTTGCCGCTCGTTATGGCCAGTCGATACACCAGCTCAACATGAGGCTCTCGGTAGCTCTTCTCCGCGACCCGGAAGCCGAGCGGCGCGCCAAGGAGAAGGCCGAAGCACCGACCGTCAAGACCGAGGAGCAGACGAGGCGCGATGAGGCCCTGGCGAAGAAGCACGGCGGCGTCATCCCACCCCGTCGCCGGGCTGGCATATTCCAGATACAGAACGTCTGGAAGCGCAAGTTCCGCTCGCTGCCCGAGAACAAGGCCGTGGACCTGTTTGCCGATGTCGCTGGTGACGCTTTCATCCTAGGCGTCGCGGGTGGGCTCATCATATACGAGTATTGGAAGGCGTCCAAGAAGCCAGACATCAACAGGGAGCGCATCGACGAGCTGCAGGAGCGGTTAGAGGAGCTCCGGAAGAAGGAGGAGGAGCTCGCCGAGGCCGAGGAGAGACAGCGGCAGCGGTTTGAGTCGCTGGAAGAGGCGCTCCGAGCCTTGAAAGATCCCAAGACGAAGCAGCCCCTTTTGCCGACATTGCAGAACGCCTGAACGAGCGTATACTCGTACCCGCATTCGCCCTTGTAACGTATACAATGCGACTACACCGAGACCATTCACCAATCCTGCAGTACCATAGACCTCACTCAACCTGCCACGATTCATGTCCTCCCCGTTACTTTGTTGTTGTTTATTACTAGTAGGTATATACCGAGGAACTCCTTTACTTCCGGCGCTGTGGCTTTACTCGATAGAGGCAGCATGCAGAGGGTAAGAGGAGTTGAAGAGTCTTTTCTACTAGTAAGTACTTAGTAAGGTAATTAGTAGGTATATGCGATTGAGAAATAGGCTGACTCAGGAAACCAAGATGAAGGAGGCTGAACACAGAATGCGCCCATAACAAGGTCAAATTCCTCATGATCCCCCCAGAAGGAATCTCTCAGGCCCGGGGGCTTCTCAGCTATCTATATGAAAGAATCAATTGCGTCACCTTCCTCAATTCAGGGCCCTGAGGCCCTCGTCCCTTCCAAAATCAGCAATTGCAGCTTCCCTCAGGCGTTGTGCCTGAGGCCCTTCCTTCCGCTCCAAATCAGCTGACCTGCCGACTCAGGTGGGGTTCCTGAGCCGGCTCCTTCCAGATTGTCAATTACCAGGTACCTTACCTACCGCGTCATCTGTAGACGATACAAGGGTACTTACCTCGTATTGGGAAGACACGCCTCACCCTCGAGCAGAGGAAGGAACCACTGGGCAGCTTCCACTACATCCTTACCTAGTAGTACCTACTACTAGTAGTACTTACTCCTTTAGTAATCTGATGCACGAGGCAGCACTGGCACCTTGGGATCCGGGAAGGCGCGTACCTGTAATGTACGGAGTAGAAGTTTCTACCGGCACCTCCCTTTCCTCTCATCAACGATCATCATCAACATTTGAAACCCTTACGAGTCTTCCGGCAGAGCCTTGCCTGACCATGTTCTGCTCGTCTCTCAGGCGGAAGAGAGAGTGGGCACCGGCTCTCCGAGGTATGTTGGAAAGCAAGTGGAAGGGTACGTAGCCCATGCATCACCGAGAATTTTTGACTCAGGTAGCGCTGACCCGGCCTATATAGAGACGAGACTCGAGACCCACGACATTGCCTTCCCTGTCAGTATCCGGGGCGACATCGCTGTCTTCCGCGGTGTCCTCGTGTCCACCAGGGAAGTGGGAGCCTCCCAGACCAAACAAAGACTGGAGAGACTGCGTCTTCTCGACGGGGGAAGCTCAGTTTTCGCCGTACTGCTTCTGGACGGGGATAGCTTCATGGGCTCGCTCACGAAGCTGCAGATGGAGTATGTCGCCCCTAGCCAGAGTTGTCTCTTCTGTTGGCTGACGGTATCAGCACGCTGCATACTGCCGATGTCCCCATCATGCCCATTCTGTCAGCCACGGATCTTCCTCCTTGTCTCGATAACTTGAGAAAGCAATGCAGCGTCAGACCCGTTCGCAGCAACAGGCATGGTGGCACTTCGAAACGGGAGTTGCTTTCCCACTGTGTTAGTGGCTCGGCATTGTCGGAGAGGCAGACAAACATCCTGACAGATATCTCTGCCGACTTGGATGATCTGATGAGGAGCGCTTTTACCCCAGATGGGCAGGGTGTTCTTTACGACCTTCTTGGGGACAAGGACGGCCGCCGGCTGGTGTCGTACCTCGTCGATGGACCGACTCTAAACCAGGGTTGATACCGGACTTGTGGCCGAAAGAGAAGACAATACCACCACACGATCTGGGATCCGAGAAATACTCACGTAGAACGATTGGGAAGTAAAGACCGGCCTTGTTGGTAATATATATCCCCCCGTGCCCTCCCGCTATACGCCCAGAGGTCTCGATAGAGTTTGCTCATCCCCCACCATCCCAGCAATGGGTTGGCCGGCAGCTTGCAACTTACCTTACAGCCGGGACCGACAGACCAACAGGGTAGGGGGACAACAGTGTTCACGCAATGCGTTGCTCATGTGCATATGCGCAACGTACTCAACACGCTGCCTGATAGCTATTAGTCTCCAAATACCAGCCAGTCGGCGAGACTTGAGGCCTGGGCCTCGACATTCGGGCCAACAACATGCTGGCTGGCTGCTTAGATCTTGGCTGTCACATACCGACGCCAATCAATGGCAGAGGAGAAAGCGGGGGGTGGGTGTGGATTCCTGCAACTGCTCAAACGCACCCAGATCCAAATTGCGCCATCAAGGTCTGGAAGCCACTATCACCATGAGCCGGAGATATAGTACGAGCACGTATGAGCGTGCTACATCAAGCCCGATAATTGGCCTTGGACCTCGCATCAATGCTAACGGCAGATCTTCTATATGGCCGTCTCCCTTCAAGGATTGGTCGCCATCCCAAGCGCTCATCTGCCACCGAAATTGCAGCCTGGGCGCTCCGAGACGGACGAGACGATGATGAGGACGAGGAGGGCCCTGCACAGTTCCCGTCCCGGGATGCGCAAAGACACCGGTCGCCGGTCGGAGGAAGCCCTGCAAGAGGCGGCGGTCCGCGTCGGCATGCAGCACACCGCTCTCATACTCGTGCATACTGCAGAGACTGTGGGGTCAGTCCGTGCCCTCGTGGAACGCACGGTCTGGTCAGTGGTCACACTGATGCGATCGGGAGACCAGGATCAGGGGAGGTTGCCCCTCTTCGCTCCTCGACACTGCGGACGAGGGTCGCTGGGTCATGTTCGGCCGAGGCTTCAGTCTCAAAAACCACGTACCTCGTTCTGTTGCTGTCAACGGGCCGTTAATGTCTGGAGGCCAGCGGGCGCCTCACTTTGACACGCGGCCGACATGGTCCACGAGGACCTGCTCAGACCTCACCCCAGATACCAGCGGGTGCTGTCCTGTCCGCCATGTTCGCGACACTTGAGCGGTGGTGTGGGCCATGTGGCCTTGGAGTTTGGACGAATCGGCAACGAGGAGGCTCAGAAGATTGGCTGGCAAAAATAGCATCATGCTCCAAGCGAGTCCTCGGTTTCGGTTGACTTGGTAAAATCTCTCAACGCCTGCACCGCACCGCCTACCACTCTGGGACTCTTGGGAGAGCTGGGCCTGTCAGTGGGAGGCTGGGCCGCTGGCGGGGGATGGAGGTGTGGATTTCTCGGCGCCCCAGATTCGCACGAATACAGTTCGAGTACATGGCTTTTGCACCGGCTTTCGGTGCGGCGCTGTACCTCCCGGGATCTATCCCTGTCCGGGCGCACAGAGTTGGGGGCGGCAACACATGTTATTGGCCGGACGGGCGTCTTCTAACCGCCGGACTGTCGCCAATCACTCTCCGCATGTCCACATCCGTCACCCGTCACGAGTAGACTGTCGAGTCTCAACTCGCTCCTAAAGCCGTCCGCTGCGATCTTAACAATGTGAGCTTGAGAAGTGGTCCGGGTGAGTCGAGGCCGTTGCTACTCGTACGAGAGCCTTTATTGAATTTATGCATGTCACCGAGCCAAGTGGGACGCTTCTCCTCACGCCCTCTGCGCCGGATGTACATACGAGCACTGACGGAGACGGTGATGCGACGCAAGCGCCCTCCCTGGCCTGTCTCTTAAAACTGCTTGCGACGCCGCCTGTCGGAGCCTCCCACGTTTTTCTCCTGCTACCCCCATTTCGCCGCTTCACATAGCCATCATCATCATCATCCCCGTTCGTCTCACATCCGATATCGAACGTGAAACCTGAGACGGAGCGCCCACTTCGACGACCTAGCCCCTGGCTTAACTCTCAGACACGCAACCACGCAGCCACGCACAGCCGAAGCCGTCCTGCGACTCGAGACCTCGCTAAGATACGCGATTTCGCTGCCGCATCGGGAGATCGCGAGGGGCATTTATCGTTCTGGCGAACCCCCGGCCCCGGCAATATATCCTACATCTCCGCAAACTACACGGAGTAGAGACGGTCCATGCGTGCCTAGATGTATTCCAGCCGAAGGAGACGACCCCAACCCAGAAGCCCGTCTCATTTCTACGCCAGACCCCTACCACCCGAGCTTGATCATCTCGGCATCGGCTTTTCCGCTCGACACTTGACACACTTTCGCCCGCGGTCCCCGTCTCAGCCCTACTCGGCGGGCACCAGCCCCGGCCCCTCGGACCTGAGCTTATAGTCCCGGGTCTTTCACTGCATTCTACTTTTACTGTGTCCGCTCCCGGCGCCCTTCCTTCCGCGGCGTCCCCTTCTTTCTCGCCCTGCTTCCTAATCTTTCGCCCAAAGCGCTTTCTCAACCGCAGGTCGGTTCACAGTCTTTCGCTTCCCTCCCCAGCCGAGACGACTCTTTGACAGAGCGTCGGCGTGTACCGTGGATCGGTTTTTGGGGCCATAGACTTGGAAGAGGAGGACAGAAAGAGGCTTCCTGTTTTTCTTCTCCGCAAGGACAAGGCACAGGAATTGGAACGAATTCGAGGGGAACCGGAAAAGAAGAGAGAGAGAGAGTGAGTGAGGAGACGTTTCGTCAGGACGACAAGCCGCCAACATGGGCAAGCTTATCAAGAACCACTGGGCCCGGCTCATTATCCTCACGGCCGCAGCCTGTACGTTGCAACCGAAACCCCCCCTCCTCCAAAAAAACCTGTCAATATCATGAATTCGAGAGAGACACTAACATGCCTGTTTTTCACAGACCAGGTAGCCGCCGCCATCGAGGGATTCTTCTGGCCCAAGATCTTCTGGGACTTCCTGACCAAGACGCTTGACGGCGCCGTGCGACCCATTCCAGTCCTGCAGATCATGAATCTCATCTTCGGGCTCGGCATGTTCGCACTCGAGTGGCCGGTGAGCTTCCTCGCCGGGACCGCCATCCACCGCTCCCTCGAGGCCCGCCTGGCCATCCTGCCACTCGTGGCCCTCGCCGCCATACTCATGTATCAGTCCACCAACCCGGCCATCTACTACATGATTGGAATGGTGGTCTACTTTGTTGCTTACAGCGAAGGCGAGGTGAGTATCCTGACTACCTACTCTAGCTCTCCGGGGAGCGAAGGACAATACTAATTTAGCCTCGTTAGATCATCTGCTCCAAGCCATGGACGCTTCCCGAGCGCGGTCGCGGGGCTGGTGCCCGGGCATGAAAGGCATCACCGTTCACCCGTCCCAAAAAAACTCTACTCCATTCGAAACTTTCTCTTACAGTGTCTCGAGCCATGTAGCATCCAGCACCGGCGTTTTGTATTATTGGGGTGGTTCATTTTTTTTCTTTAATTCATTTTTCTTTTTACAATGGGAGAGGCAAACAAAACCCCATGAGGGGCACATCCCATCACATCACCTGGAGGCCAGCAGCTCATATTTCAGCGATGCATCTTCTTCCCACTTCGCTCAAGCTCATAGCGAAGGTTCCACACTCATACACTTCACACACTTGACAACACACACATGGAAGCAAGACAGAGGAGGAGGTGGTGGAGGCGGGACCCCCAGGCCCTCAAACCGGCCATATCGTGTTTAGATGAGAAAATAATAACCCGCAACAAAGCCGACTCAAACAACCACCCCCTCTTTCCCCTTCAAACAATAAGTGAATAATTGTACACCCAACTATAATCCAGGAACAGACGGAGAGGGCGGGGGCTGTCGCATGGTTCAAAACACCCCCGTGTCGGAGGTGGTGCCGGGCTGTGGTCTGGTCGTCCGGCGCATACCACCGTACTGTACGCGGACGGCATCCACCGGGCCTGAGACGTTGTGGCGTGTGTGTGGTGGCTTGGCTCGAGAAAGCGGCGTCTCAGGTGTGTTGGGTGTGGGGCGTGTACGAGACGAGACAAGTTTCCGTACGTACCTAAGGTATGTGGCTCGTACATACAGTATGGTCAGCGGCCGGGTCGGCCGGCAGAGACCCTATTGGTGGTGGGACTGAGAAGTGTGGTACGAGATGAAATTGCACGGGGATGAACGTGTTGATGGGGTGGAATTAATTCAGTACAGTACGCACCACTTGGTACGTAAGTACTTACTCGTACGCTTCCATTGTCGTGGACAAAGTGCATGCGGTAGTATGTACTGTTACATGCCTGGGTAGGTGGATTGATTTTGGGCGTCTGGGGATACTGACGTCACTTGGCAAAACTTGGGATCCGCATTTGCCCAAAGCGTCACATTCTTTAAATGGAGTCGAGTACTCGTGCAGACTACAGTACGACTCGGAGTATGTACGTAGTACTCGTACTACACAGGAGTCTGCCGCGATTCTTCATCCCGTGGTATCGCCCAGAGAAAGCAATTCAATTATGCTCGACTTTCATCAAGCCCAATCTCTCGTAACCTAAATACAAGGTTCCATTGCCGTCTCCTCGGAAAAGAGGCAGTTCACACATGTGTGTGGTGGCAATCCGCCTTTCTCGAGCGAGGCTCGAGTCGTGTCGTGAGCCATCGACCATGTGTTACCACCATGAACTGGGCCCGCAAAGGCAAGCAGAGACCGTCCCGTTCCGTCCGCTCACCGCCAGCTCCTAGTAAAAACAACATGTCCCATTCAAATACATACTACAAGGCCCTGACGCCTCTTGACGAATGTCGTATCGAGAAGTTTGCGGCTCACGAGGCGAGGCCAGCCCATTTATCTGGCATTCATGTAGCTCACAGAGTCGTTCGTGGAGCCTTGCCGGGCGGGCATCTTGTGGGGGGAAGGGCGTCAGCAGCGGGCTCTCTGATTGTATCCGTGTGCGGAGAAGGGGGGGGGGGGGGGGGGGGACAGATGGAGCCTTGCTTACCTCCATGGTCTGCACGGTTCCCGACTTGAGGATCTTCTTGATGACCTCGTCGACGTCCTCGGTGTCAAACTCGCTGTGCAGAGCAGCGTCGGAGGCCGCGCCGTACATGCCCTGGACGCCTTGCCTGGTGACGTGGGAGACATAATTTAGCCCAAATGAACAGTTTGACAATGGGGAGCGGAGAGAAAACCCCACAGCAGCTCCAAGCTTGAGGGCTCTGGTAGGGACGGGATTGAAGCTTTACCTGTGCGTCACAAAGACCTGGAAGGTGGAGACGAACTGCGCGAGAGGGACGCTCGAGTCGTGCAGCCACTTCTTGTACTGTTCGGGATCGTCGACGAAGACGAGGAAGTCCTCGTCGGTGTTGGGGCCCTTGTAGTGGACCTTGTGCTGGGTAGACTCTCCGCGGGCCATGATTTCAAAGATGGGAACAAGCTGTGTCGCGTGATGTGGTCGTCGGTTGAGTAGCTGTGGTTGATATCGATTCAGGGAAGTGAGTGCAGGTATTTCGCGGAAGCTGTGATTGCTGATGATGGGAAGATGAGGAGAAAGGGAAGAGAGATTAGAGTTTGGTGATGGGGAAAGGCTTAAAAAGGAACCCGGGACAAGAAGAGCTCAGCTGAGGGGGAGCTCCATCCCACTTGCGGTCTCTTGCGGGTTGCTCACCAGCTGCCCCTCATACGTCATAGACGGTTTACTCGTTATGATGCATAGGTGGGTATCTCGGCTTCCTTCCAGGGCTTCCGGACCCACCCGACAGGGCAGCTCCAACTACGAGTACTGCTACTTACTCACCTTCCCCATACTACTAGTATCTTACAGTACTCAGTACCTGCTGCACCTACGTATGTACTTACCTATAGACTCACTCGGCCATTCTCGCCAGATTGTCGAACTTCTGGCTGATTACTACTTACCAACGTTAATAGCACTTGAAGTACGGATGCCTGTAGCCACGGGTCATCCGTTGAGCGCTCTCAAGGATGACCCCGTCCAGCTGGAGCAAACAATTGACCGGGCAAACGATGAGTCACATCTCCTCATTATGTCTACATCTCGTACGAGAGACCGCGATCTAGCCTCCGGCTTGGCTGGAATGCGGCTTGACTCGTGGTGTAGAGCCCGCATGTACAAGGCAAGCTGGTCATACGAGTCCTGCAATGTGCCAGGCGGGGTGATGGCCCATGGACAATTCCGATGCGCATAATTGAGGCTCCTATTACCTATATATCGGTCGTGCAATCCCCTCCCTTTTCCCCAAGTTGCCGTGGTGGCCTACTACAGGTTAGGAGTATTTAAGGTATGCTTCTACCAAGTCCATTCCAGTACAATATGCTCACCGCGCTCACCTTGTGAAGTTCCCATCCGCTCTGTGACTGTCTAGTATTGCTTTTACTCCGCTTCTACAGGCTCTGACGAGCTACACATCCGCTATAAGGGAGCCAAAGCAAAGTTCCCATGGCACACGAACTCACCTACCGCAAGAAATTCCACCCGCGACGCCCCTTGGCATCGTCCGTGCCAATCTGATTGACTTGGCCCACCGGCCCAGGCTCCTGCGTCCTTGAACCGTAGAAGAGTTCTCCTCCCTCGGCGAATGCCCCGTTGTCATTCGAGAAGGGCTGAATGCCACGAATCGTTCGCTCCTTACCGAGGAGTTCCGTGACGGCGCCAAACTTGGATCAAGTCGATCTTCTTCCGGACGGCATCGTGACTTCAGATCCTCGTCTCCCCCCTCGATTCTCCGTACGTTCTGGGACGGCCTCATCGACTCCGCATCAGAACTCTTGTCTGGCACCTTCATCTCCTGCATATTTGATCTCACCGCCGTAGGAGTCCCTTCTGAGTCCACCCTGAGCAAAGATTTCGGCGCGGCCCTTGGCTTGGCTAACCCCGCACTATCCAAGTGTCCACACGAATCTCCTGGACCACCCTCAGACAGCCTCTTCGCAGTACGGCCCAGGCTCGCCGATCTCCTGAGCGAACCCGCGAGGCTCGCCATGCTCATCCTTCGCATCATGGACGAGGCGCGCACGAGATGTCCACCTCCGGCCCCCGCACCAATCCCGGGGAACGGGAGAACACCCCGACTCCAAACATCCTCTAGCAGACTTTCCAACCGAGCGCGCTCCGAACGTGGCGGCGCCAGGATCGGGGACTTTGTCCTCGTAGTCAGCAGGGACTGTGAGCGGTGTAGGTCTGAGCTCCCACAGTAGATCCCCTCCCCGTCCTGAACCGCGCTCGTATTTCTGAGTATAACCCGGCAGATGGGCAGTCGGTGACCGATAGTTGACGCTCGATTCATCGGGGGTTTCCGCGCGGCCGTTCCTTGATATCAGTCAGCCTTGTCCTTGTAGCAACTAGTCAGACCACCACGTCATTACTACCTTGTTTCCCAAACACGGTCCCTAGGCTCGTCATATTCAGTTCCGTTGTGCTGTAAATGTTCGGGTTATTAGGTTCACGGTCGTCCTGGCCCGGCCGACTTAGACGACTGCGCCACTCGACTTCCTCCTTCGCGGAGCATGCTGTCATGAGAAGCTCGTACTTTTCGCAGTCGCACTCGAAAACAAGTTTCCATGAGAATGGGGCTGTATGGCATTGTATTCCTGGTCTGCTGTTAACCGGCGAAGCCGCTCTCTTATCGAATATCGTCCTACCGTATCCATTGTCGGCGTCTTCAACCTTGGCCTTGTTGAGGTTGACGCATGCCATGATGGTGTAGATTTGGTCCACTTTTCCGGCGTTTGCTAGACACAAGACATCTTGGTACAGGAGCGAAACCATGTACTGCCCTTGCATGCCCTTGGCGCTCTGCCAGCATACGTGGAGAGCCCCACACAAGTGTATTCGTCCCAACGAGCGAATGCGCGTTTTCGTCACAGCGTCAAGTTCCTGGAGGAATTGTCAGTCAGAACGGCTGGCCTTTGACTGGTCGTGCATGGGCTGGGACTCTACCCTCTGCGGAAATACTAGCCGATCCTGCAGGAGCCATGTCTTCTCCAAGATGGCCCAGTTTTGAGCGTTTTCTGTTGCGTGGTTGATTTCGGCGACCGCCTCCCGGAGTCTTGTAAGCGTGCTCTCCACCTCCATATGCGAGTTTGGGCAGTCCGTCACGGTGGTGTACCTCAGCAGATCCGACAACAACAATGGGTACTTGCAAATGCGTTGAATTGGCTGGCGCCGTCAGTCCATGTCAGAAGCAAGCTATGGGGCTCGACACAAACCTTCATGATGAGATCGCTCACCGCAAGCGACTTCCTCACCGTATCCGCACTATGCCGGACTGACGCGATCGTTGACCCCAGGACCTCCAATCCTTTCTGGTATAGTTCCCAATCAGGAATAATGGAGGGAGCCGAGCCGAAATCGGCCGTCAAGGTGTCGTACTTTGCTGCATATTCCTTATATATGAAGAATCGATTCATCTGAAAAGCCCGGTCAGCTAAGCAAAAATTGGAGCTGTTCATGCAGGCGTACCCTCTTGGCAAATATCCTGGCAACATCTGCTGCAACCTGAGGGTCGGCGAGGAGCCCGGAGGATCCATAGGTAGGGGACGTGCTATGGTGATACCCTGGAACTGTGTCGAGGCTGCGCCAGCGACGATGGCCGGGCAGTTTAGCCTGGTTCTGAGTTTTCAATGGCGCAACGGGCAGTTGTGTCTCAGGCTGTGAATATTCGGAATCCGGAATGACACGGTGCAGTTCTCCAAGAATCTCCTCGTGTAGCTCGACTATATCCGTCAAATTCCGGTTGATGGAGCGTCGAAGACCAACGACTTTGCTGGAAAGGGAGGCGAGGGTGGAGCCGTAGACCTAGGAAGAGATTAGCGACGGTGAGACAAGATGGGGGATAAGAGTGGTATCACGTTGATCAAAAAGCGGATGTCACCAATGTAGCTCTCCTCGGTGGCAATCATCTCCTCCAAGACGCACCGACGTTGGCGTGCGCGTTCGGTGGCGGCAGCATCCTGCCTGAGAGTCGCCCTCTCCGGAATTGCGCTGTCCTCGGACGCCCTGAGCCCAGATGCCGAAGCCTTGCTGCTCCGCTCCGTCCTGGAAAGTATCCTGGCGCGATCCGAACTGCCACTGAAAGCGCCGAGACTAGCAGTGGCGAGGCTGAGACTAACGCCTCGAACCGTGGCGACGAACCCGAAAGATGACCCGGACGACGAAATCCGACGATGGCGTCTCTGCAAGCGAGCAGGCCTCTTCGAACCATCTCGACCTAATTGGAAAGATTCTGGAAAATAGGGGGCATCCTGTATGGAAAGTCTCCGAGAGGCTCGCCGATGGAGGGATGTCACCCATTTCCTGAGCGAGCGTTGTGAAGGTGAGCCGAGCTCACGGGCCGGAAGGTCCTCGGGGATCTCGTGAGTATCGAGTTGGGGCCTGACACTGACTGAAGGTCCGCAAGCATGGGGAGGCGTAGCATCCACGTCGAGGGAGTTGTCTCCCAAGGCGAGGCTCAGACTGTCGAGGTAGTCCAAGGCGGTGAGACGGCCCGTCCCATCTACCTCGGGGGGTGGGCAAAACTGGTTGGAACGGGTGTCTCTGGTGTCCTTTGCGGGGGGTGCTACTGGGATGGGATACGCTAGGATGGGACCGTGCAAGATGGGCGGATGAGCGGTATGCATAGCGCTGCTGTGGGAGTAAGATGCCGACGTGACAACGGCTACTATAAAGGAGTAGAGCAGAGGCGCACGAAGAGGGGGAGGAGGAGAATTCCGAGCAAGACGATACAGAAACTATCCGCAAGAACTCAAGGCTGAAGCCAAAAAGGACTGAGAGAGAGCTCCGCCGGATGTGGTGTGAGCTGCGGCGGGTGGGACAGACTGTGATGGAAGGGATTGAAGTCCAGTGTCTTTGGATGGGGGGAAATACAGTACCATAAGTAGGTAGGTAGGTACAGTAGGTACTACTAGTCGTAGTAACGTTGGTACCACCTGAGTACCAGGTATGAATTCGCATTGTTTTGGAGGTCAGGAAAGAGCGAGCGAGGGGCGAAGAGTTCTGATGCGTAAGGAAAGCAAAAGTGACGTGTTGGCATTCGTGTTGACGACAACCGCAACCCCCCCTTTTCCCCTCTGCACCCGCCGCTTAGCACTTACGCCGGACGATCTCAACAACAACGGTCATGACGCGATGTATGATGTTCGATGACGACGGGACCGATCAATTGAGGCATCCTCCCAACCCGGGTATGGGTTGTCTTGCGCTTTGGCACCCGGATCCCGGGAGTCGAGACTCCGAAAGTAGCACAGCGCGAGATGCGGTGTACAGAGCCAGGAGATCCGAGCCCACCGGTCTGCCAAATGCTACTAGTACTACTACTTAGTAGTGCTACCCATATGTTATTTAAGCATCTGCACCTACCAGGTCAGGTGGTTGGTGTGAGAGCACCCGGACAGCACTTGTCGTCCAGGCCTGCGAGAATGCCGTCACAGACCGGAGACGAGCAGCTCCTCGCCGCGCCACGAGACAGCGAAACATCAGATCGGATGTAGTACCGGGATGGCGGTGTTTCTTGTTCAGCTTTGCAGCGTCGTACAAGAGACGCCCAAGGTCCTTGCGTAGTTTGTTGGCGCGCGTATCGCGGGAAACTACAGAGCATAAGTAGGTATGTCTGCCCCTCTCCCGCATACGGCGCCGCCAGGTGTTCGCTTCCCTACTAGCTCCAGGAGTCCAGAGATGGGGCATCAGATCGCTGTATAGCTAGCAGACGGGATGTAATCGTATCGCGCCATCCGCTCAGGAACACCCAGGTACGAGTAAAGACAGTGCTGGGCCCACGGTCCGGCTGATTGCAATCTGGCCCAGTCTAGCCCAACGCTATATCTGGGATCCTGCCTCCGAGGAAGACGAGAGAGAGGAGAGGGACTGGCCGGACCGGTGGTTTGGTGCAATCTCGGGATGCGCTGGAGTTGAAGCAGTTAAGCAGGGAGTGCGGAGAGGAGTGGAGGAGGGAGTGGAAGGAACTTGTGCCTGAAATGGCAATTCCACTTGCCCTCAATTGGCCGGGGGACCCCAAGAGTGCCCGACAGAAATATGTACGTATCGAATTATGTCCTCCAGAAATCCAGAATCTTCGACACCCTACATCCGTAGTACGTACCTACCTAACAGTACCAGGTATTTCTGTCAACTTGGCTCCCCACCCGCGCTAGGCCCTAGAGGGGCAAGGCTCAGGGCGGCGCCTGAGGAGAACTTCCCGGGTGCCCGGGTGGCGGAGTGCCGTGCATTGGGATCTGAACACGTTGAGCTTTTGGCGGTTTCGCACCGAATTTGGGACCCCGTGGACGTATCTCCAAATCCTTCTCCACAGTCCTCACCCAAAGTTTCCGAGTCGCCCCTGCGGCCTGATTCCCTCTGTCTTCTCTTGGCCACGTGGGGATTTGAACGCCCTGCTCTGACATGACCTCCTCCAACTTTCTCGTATGGTCATGTCTATCCCGTAAACCTCGTTCTCTTCTTTGTGGACCCCTGACAAGTCATCTGCCTTTTTGTTAACGGTGCTCCTCTTCACCCCGACTGTACGAGTACCTTACCTACAGTAAGCCGTCGCCGGGCTTTTGTCAGCAGTCGCTCGCCCCCCGATCGACCGGCCGATCAAAAGGGTCCCCGGTCCTTGCGACGTGCCCGTCTCGGCCTGTCGCAATCCACAGCCCGCCGGGCCACTGGCCACTTCTCAACTTCCCACCCACCACATACATCGCCGTCAACATGGAGGCTGCCTTCGCCCAACCCATCGAGAAGGTGCTCGCCAACTTTGATGTTGATGACAGCGCCGGCTTGTCCGACACCCAGGTTGCCCAGTTGCGCAAGAAGCACGGCAGCAATGGTGCGCACTCCCCTCTGCCCTCTGCCCTCTGCCCTCTGCCCCTCCCCAGTCGTCCCCCAGTCTTCCAGTCGCTAATAAACTTGCTCGCGTGCGCAGCCATTCCCGAAGAGCCCCCTACTCCCATATGGGAGCTCATCCTCGAGCAGTTCAAGGACCAGCTTGTTATAATACTCCTTGGGTCCGCCGTCGTTTCCTTCGTTCTCGCCTTCTTCGAGGAGGAAGGTGGCTGGAGCGCCTTTGTCGACCCTGCAGTGGTACGTGGCTCCTGGGCCCCTACCGACATGCCCGCACCCCCGTTCGAGTGCATATGCTAACAGTGATACAAGATTCTCACGATCCTCATCCTCAATGCCGTTGTCGGAGTCTCCCAGGAGAGTAGCGCTGAGAAGGCCATTGCCGCCCTGCAAGAGTACTCGGCCAACGAAGCCAACGTCATCCGCAATGGCGGCCACATCTCCCGCGTCAAGGCCGACGAGCTCGTGCCCGGCGACATCGTCTCGGTTGCCGTCGGTGACCGCGTTCCCGCCGACTGCCGTCTTATTACCATCGAGAGCAACAGCTTCGCCGTGGACCAGGCCGTCCTCACTGGCGAGAGTGAGAGCGTCCGCAAGGATCATGCCGCTGTTGTCAAGGACGATAAGGCTGTCCTCCAGGACCAGGTCAACATGCTCTTTTCCGGAACTACCGTTGTGACGGGCAAGGCCAGGGCCGTCGTTGTTCTCACCGGCTCCAACACCGCTATTGGCGACATCCACGAGAGCATCACTGCTCAAATTTCCGAGCCCACGCCCCTCAAGCAGAAGCTCAACGATTTCGGTGACAAGCTGGCCAGGGTCATCACCGTCATCTGCATCCTCGTCTGGCTCATCAACCTCCCCAACTTCAACGATCCGAGCCATGGCAGCTGGGCCAAGGGCGCCATCTACTACCTCAAGATTGCCGTCTCGCTCGGTGTCGCTGCTATCCCCGAAGGCCTCGCCGTCGTCATCACAACCTGTCTGGCTCTTGGTACACGAAAGATGGCGGCTAAGAACGCTGTTGTCCGGAGTCTCCCGTCTGTCGAGACCCTGGGAAGCTGCAGTGTCATCTGCTCTGACAAGACCGGCACCCTCACCACCAACCAGATGAGCGTCAACAAGATGGTCCACCTTGATGAGGCTGGCCGTGGCTTGGTCGAGTATGACATTGAGGGTATCACATTTGCCCCCAAAGGCGCCATCAAGTCCAACGGCAAGGTGGTCGAAGGCTTGGCTGAGAGCTCGGACACCGTCCGTCGGATGACCGAAGTTGCTGCTCTCTGTAACGATTCTCGACTTGGGTACGATGCACGGACGGGAGTCTTCTCCAACATCGGTGAAGCCACGGAAGGTGCCCTGAGGGTGCTGGTGGAGAAGATTGGTCCTTGCCCCCCCTCCGGAACCCACCCCGAGGATTGCGTCCACTACGCCAACAGCACCTACGAGAAGAACCTCCCTCGCATCTCCACGTTCGAGTTCTCCCGCGACCGAAAGAGCATGTCTGTGCTGGCTGGAAGCAAGACTCAGCAGAAGCTCCTCGTCAAGGGCGCACCGGAATCCATCATCGACCGTTGCTCCCATGCGCTGCTGGGTACCGGTGGCAAGCAGGTTGCTCTGGACAAGAATATTGCCGATGTATTGCTGAAGGAGGTTGTCGAGTACGGTAACCGCGGTCTCCGCGTGATCGCCCTAGCCAGCATTGACGACGTGTCCGGAAACCCCCTCCTGCGATCCGCCAAGACGACCGAGGAGTACGCGCAGCTGGAGCAGAACATGACGTTCCTGGGCCTGGTCGGCATGCTCGATCCCCCTCGTGAGGAGGTTCCCATGTCAATCCAACACTGCAAGGACGCCGGTATCAGGGTCATTGTCATCACCGGTGACAACCGAAACACCGCCGAGAGCATCTGCCGCCAGATTGGCGTCTTTGGACAGCACGAGGATCTCAGGGGCAAGAGCTACACGGGGCGCGAGTTTGATAACCTGAGCCCCAGCGAGCAGCTGCAGGCGGCCCAGACGGCGTCGCTCTTCTCCCGCGTCGAGCCTGGCCACAAGTCCAAGCTGGTCGATCTACTCCAGTCCCTCGGCGAGGTTGTCGCCATGACCGGAGACGGCGTCAACGACGCTCCCGCACTCAAGAAGGCCGACATTGGTGTTGCCATGGGTTCCGGGACCGATGTCTCCAAGCTGGCTGCCGACATGGTTCTTGCCGACAGCAACTTTGCCACCATCGAGATCGCCATCGAGGAAGGCCGCGCCATCTACAACAACACGCAGCAGTTCATCCGCTACCTGATCTCGTCCAACATTGGCGAGGTCGTCTCCATCTTCCTCACCGCGGCCCTGGGCATGCCCGAGGCCCTGGTCCCCGTCCAACTCCTGTGGGTCAACCTCGTCACCGACGGCCTCCCCGCCACCGCTCTCTCCTTCAACCCCCCGGACAACGACATCATGAAGCGTCGCCCCCGCAAGAGGGACGAGGCTCTCATCGGTGGCTGGCTGTTCTTCCGGTACCTCATCATCGGTACATATGTCGGCCTGGCGACAGTTGCCGGCTACGCCTGGTGGTTCATGTACAACCCCGAGGGTCCCCAGATCACCTTCCGTCAGCTCTCCCGATTCCACCACTGCTCCGCCGACTTCCCGGAGATCGGCTGCGAGATGTTCTCCAACGACATGGCCAAGGCGGCCTCGACGGTGTCGCTGTCGATCCTGGTGGTGATTGAGATGTTCAACGCCATGAACGCCCTTTCGTCGAGCGAGTCGCTACTCACCCTGCCCCTTTGGAGGAACATGATGCTCGTCTACGCCATCGCCCTGTCCATGGCCCTCCACTTTGCCCTCCTGTACACCCCGGTGCTCCAGAGCCTCTTTGCCATCCTCCCCCTCAACGCGACAGAGTGGAAGGCCGTCACCCTTATCAGCGCACCAGTCATGTAAGTCACCCACTCACCCACCGTCCAACCAATTCCTGGAAACATTCGTTGCTGACTTTTTACATAGCCTGCTCGACGAGGTGCTCAAATTGGTGGAGCGTCAGTTCTTTACGCAAAAGAAGACGGAAACCGGCCTCAAGGCCAAGAAAGAGCAATAGACCGGGGGGAGGAGGAAGAGACCAGCCGAGGATAGAGAGACGTAAAGACCAACTTAGTTATGGGAAGAGAAAGACATAAATCTGGGGAAATCCATGAGGAAGAAAGAAATACCGGGTAGTCGAGGTTCGGCACTAGGCGCTGGGTTCAGACTTCCAAAGACGACATGTATGATATTACCTTGTAGCTTACTTACCTTTAGACAGGCATCTAGGAGCGGTGGGGTTTGTCCGTTGCATAGTTGGTGGCCCCTTGCACTGTTGCGCATCACCTGTTGCTACATACAGTATTAGAGAGAAGGGTTGGTACCAACTGCATAACGTACTAGACTCATGATTGCGTTTCTTGACGTTGTGCTTCAATTTCGCATCGCTCGACCATGGCATTTGACCGAGTATCTAGACTACTAACTTTAGCAGCCCATGTTATGGGTGCAGTCTACTGGCAACAGTCCATGAGACCTGCTGCCGTAGCAGCCCAACACCCTCTGGGCACCGCATCTCTTCGTGATGGCCCCTCCTCTAATCCTGCCTGCCCTTCAATAACCGCTTGGTGACCTTGTCCTTCTCTATGATGTAGACGTGTGCGCCCCAACCGGACAGGCAGTCACGGTCGACGGCGTTGAGCAGAGCCTGGGAGATGGTCTCGAAGAGAGCATCAGGTTCCTACATGGGGGGGAAGGTGGAAGAGAGTTAGCGCACAATAATCCAACAGAGACGAACAGAAGGGGGAGTAGTGGCTGCGTGTCCAACGCACCAGATCCGGCTCCCACAGGCCCTCGCACATGCCAAACAGCTGCTCCGACGCCGTCCCCGAGACGATAAAGTCCTTGGCAAAGTCGATGCAGCCGATGCTGTCGAACCCGCAGATGAAGGGCTCCGAGGTGGTAGGGTCGAGGCCGGCGACGACGGGGGAGACGAAGTAAGGGCCGAAGCGGCGCTCGTAGAGGGAGGAGGAGACGAGGTTGGCAAAGGTGCGCGGGGCGATGGCGCGCTCCTCGCGGAGGCGGTACATGTTGGTCTTGTAGCGGAAGAGGTCGCTGACGGTGTTGACGTCGGTGGCCAGGCCGGTCAGGCCGAGGAAGACGTCGCCGTAGCGGAAGACCTTGGGGAAGTTGTTGGAGACGGTCAGGGCTTGCATGCCTAGGCGGAGGTCGCAGGCGATGGCGACGCAGTCCTTGCCTACCATGGCGACGCAGGCACCGCCATCTGGGTGTGGGGGGGTTCAAAGGTCAGTTGCTTGGGCGTGCGATCGGGGCTTTGGTGGTGGGTTGTGTATGAGGGTGGGTATACGAACTTATCGAGAATGGGGACGACTATGGGGAGACACACGAGAGTTAGCTAATGGTCGGTCATCGGGGGGAGGGCATCTGAGCTGGACAATCATACCATGATGGCTGGGCTGGTTTGCTATGGAGGAGTGGTCCCTCCTGGACTTGGCTGCGAGTTGGAAGCTCGAGAGTTGTCGTCAATGCAAGAGGCTATGCCCCAAACGTATGTGGCTCAGTGCTTCTCGGCGTCGGTGGTGGTCGTCGTAGTCGGGGATGGTCGATGATGGCTGGTTTGGAGGGGATGATGATGGGAGAGCAGCAGCTCTAACATGTACAGCTCCCAGCGGCAACAAGTCGATACCTACCTTGCCTACTCGCACTGCGTGCACCACCAACGACGGCAGCAAGGCAAACACCCCATGGCGCGGCCGAGTCGCATACGTAAGCAAGCTGGGCCCCACCTCAGCTTGAGTTGCTCCAGGGTAGGTGCTAGTTCGAGTAGGTTGGTACCTGAGCTGCGCACCGGGGGATTACCTCACCGGGCCGTTGCCTGCGGACTGTTCCAGAAGGTCAACAACGACCCATTGGAGGTTGATGGACACTTGGGTCAGGTATCAGCTTGTGACTTTGAACAGTATCATACAGCGACCCGGCCACTCGAGGTTTACATTATCACTGGTTCGGTTCTGGTCGAGTTCTCAACTTTTATATGTCCTACCGCATTTCGATTAAACTCGAGTCTTTTGCCATAATACAGCTCGACCCCTCCACTTACTCTACTCCAACCCCACCATCATCGACGACACCTCCAGCTGCCATCATCCGAGTCACGTACCAACAAACTAACTAGGCCATTTGGGACACCTGCCTCTCCATCTTCTCTCAACTGGCACCGCATACATCTCCCTTTACCTGAGAGATAGCCGCCACCATGTCGTCGCACGTCGTGGTCATCGCCGCGGACCTGCGGCGGACCACCATCAAAGTCGCCCCGGGCACCTATCTGACAGACGTCCTCCAGGAAGCTTGCCAGAAGCTCAAACTGCCCAGCGACAAGTACCTCCTGAGGTTGGTCCCATGGTCCCATCCCACTCCCATGTCATCCTATCATCTTATTTCTAACGGGGCATCCAGACACAAGCAGAAGCAAGTCGACCTCTCCGTCCCCTACCGCACATCCGGCCTCATTCCCGGCGCGAAGCTCGAGCTGGTCCAGAAGGCCAACACGCCCTCCGCCATCCAGGTCGCCCTCCAACTCCCGCAGCCCGAGGCGAAGGAGGTTCCCGGCGGACGCCTGATACAGAAGTTCCCCAGCGACCTGACGCTGTGGAAGGTCCTGCGGCAGTTTGAGAGCGGCAAGGCCAGCGGCGGGCGCAATATCAACATCACCGCCCGCGGGGTGGCGCAGATGTCCGGCGCTGCTGGGACGGGCAGCGGGCAGCTCTACTATGAGACTCCGGTGTTGAATATCATGGGGAGGGAATTCTCGACGTTTACGGACTTTCAGAAGACCCTGTCGCAGCTGGGGTACAACTCGGGCAATGTCCTGATACGGCTGAGCTACAAGACCACAACCCAAACACTATATGAAGCGATGGAGCAGATTGGACAGTTCTTTAAAGAGGCGGAGGAGGTGAGGACGGAACCGGCCGAAGCGCCCGCAGGGGACAAACAACCCGAGCCTACACCAGCCGAACCGAGTCCAGATACAGCCATGACCGATTTACAGCCTGAACCTCCCGAGGAGCCTCGACCGCAAGATGCGCCTTCTGCAAGTCAAGAGCCGGGTTCGAGCACAGCTGCATCAGAAACAGTTGCAAATGGTGATGTCCCGGGAGAGGGCGACCCCTACAAGCCCGTCAACGTCTTCCTCGCCCCCTCAGGCACCACACCCGCCGCGGCCCTCGCCCCCGTTAGTGAGACGGATTTCGAGCCGACCGCCGCCCACGCACAGCTCCACCAAGCCCGTCTACAGGAGTACTCGAAAAACAAGCGCCTCCTCTCCGACAAGGAGCTCGAGGAGAAGGCGGCCGCCGAAGAAGCCAAGATTGCCGCCGTCAAGTCCGTCCTCGTCCGGGTGCGGTTCCCGGACAACACGAGCAGCGAGTGGGAGGTTGGGCCCTCGGAGACGGGTGGTTTCCTGTACGAGGCTGTGAGACACGTCATGGCGAGTCCCGGCCAACCTTTCCGACTTGCGCTGCCGGTTGGCAGGACGGTCATCAAGGACGACAGCGGGCCGACCCATAATCTCATCAAGGGCTACAAGCTCTCGGGGCGTGTTCTTGTGAACCTCTTGTGGGATGATAGCGTGCCGGCAGACGTGCGGAAACGTCCCTTCCTCAAGGCTAATATCGCCAGCCAGGGCCAAGCCGTCAAGGTCCCTGATGTGCCCAAGGATGCGGGTGAGGACACAAATGAACCTCCTCCGCAGCAGCCGAAGAAGGACGACAAGAGTGGTGGTGGAGGCGGCGGTGGGAAGAAGATGCCCAAGTGGCTCAAGCTTGGCAAGAAGTAGACTTTTTTAGTACCTTGGGCGAGGAGGGACCCTGGGGGTCAGAGGATGGTTGTGGGTCGGTATCGAAGTGAGAGGGACATGTAGCGCATTATTACCATGTCTTGTCTGAATTTGGACGGAGTAGCGGCTGGCGTTAGGAGCGTTGCAATGTCTACACCACACAAAACATTCATGTCAGTTGCGCAAAACAAGCATATATATGTATAACAGTTTTCACGACCATCGTCACCTTGGGACCACGACAGCGAGTATGTTTTGGTATCAGCACTTGGGGAGTTGTATTTCCTCTTTTACGCCAGCAGCCAAGCCCTGCAGCGCATTATCAAAAGCCGATGAAGTCGTGACCAGACCACGCCGAATCCATTTGTCCAACCCAAAACATGCGTTTCTTTTCTCCCATTGCCCCAGATTGTCGTCGTCGTCGTCGTCAGTCGGGGACGATAGAAAAAAAAAAGACTCTTTTAGTGACCCGCGCGGCGGGACTCGGCAATGACTCGCTGGAGCTCGTCGACCTTCTTCTTGGCACGACCGAAAGTACCGAGCTGTAGGGGGTTTCATCCACGTTAGTATACTTTTTTCTGGGAGGAGTTCGGTCGTCGTCGGGGAGGGGGGCTTGGTAAGTACCCTCTTCTTGGCGAGCTTGCGGGCACGCTTGTCACGGCTGTTGCGGAGGAGTTCGATAACGCGGCGCTCGTAGGGGGCGAGGCTGGAGTGAGATGTGTATGTTAGCCCACTGTGTCCCGGAAGATATCCAACCGCTCCCATAGCTATATCCCGAATCCCACCACATTCATCTTTCCCCGCGTCTCTTCACGTCGTCGCCCAATCCAATTCCTATGCGTAGGGGAGACGGGGGCGGGGGGATTCCACTCACCCAGCAACCTCCTTGACGACCTCACGCACAAAGGCGGTGCGCTTGCTCAGATGTCCCTTGGTCCGCGAAACGCGGGGCTTGGAAACACGAGGAGTGGTCTTCTATAATCCGGGGAAAGAAAAAAGCCAGAGAGACGAAATGTCAGCGTCCATCGTCTGCTAGTTGAGGAGCGGAGAGAGCCGGCCGGGCTCGCCTCGGCGGGAGCAGAGATCCTCCACGAGGTGAGACTGCCGTGATGACAAGACGTACGTGGCCGCGGTTCAGACCAATGGTCAGACCGGATTTCGCGGGCGCCTCCTTGGCCATTGTTGTGTGTGTGTTTTTCGGTTTCGACGGGTGGTTGTCGAAAGGGGGGAAAAGAGAGGATGCTGGAGGGTTAGTTGGCGGTTGTCGTGGGAGGAAGGATCGGGAAGGGGAGGTTTCGGCAGCCTGGCGAAAATTCCTAGGGTGTGGGGGTGTAGTTGTTGCGGATTTTCCGGTGGTGGGTTTGTGGGTCACGTGAAAGGGTACAGTGGCTGGTGGCCAGAGCAGGTACATGCTCGTTGTACCTGGTAGGTACCAAACTTCATATTCCCATACTCCCAACGGCTCGAGGGATCCACCCATCCGTCTTCCACTCACCTGCGGGAGGGCGGCGGTTAAGCTCGTCGTCCAAGTCCTGTCAACAGGCTCACGGGCCTCATGTTGTGCAACACCCTTCGGGCTCCAACATGGCCTTTGTGTACTGGTATTGCGCGACCCGTCGAGTTTTCTCTTCCCTTCAGTGCGACCGTGCTCTTTCGCTCTCCGACAAAAAAGTTTCAATAATGCAGGCCACCGCACAGACAAAGCTGCTGGGGGTTGCCAGCGTTACAGTACATGTTTTGACAAGAGCTCTGCCGCCGCGGTGGCCCGTAATAGACAGGACTTGGTATAGGTGACCACTTCATGACGTCTGGCTCGTGATCTCCGTGAATGGCTCCTATCACTACAAGGTACTAGTATGTACTGCTACTGTACAGACTACCTAGTATTGAAACACCTTTGCAGCCTACAGGTACAGCTTTGAGGAATATGTATACTGGCAAACAGACATTGCGTTTGTTTCAGCAGCTACGCCAGCGCACACATGCCGTCACTCGATCCAGGCACGCCAACAACATATCCTGGCCCATTCGAGGTAGATGCGAGCAGAGGAATGCAGGGAACCAATCTCGTGGCACCGCAAAATGGACCCTACGCGTAACGCATCCATGACTCGCCGATCGTTTGGCTAGCGCTTTGTCCGTGTTTGCTCTGCGGCCGGCGGCGAGTCGCTTGTTTCGCAGAGTGGCAAAGAGCGTGTATGTACTGTACTGTATGTACCTTGGTGATTCAGTTGGTTCTCTGCAAATCTCCAGTTGTATCCAGCATGGAGGTCATCCACCCGGTCTCCGCCGATCTACAGATAGACCTAACAAGATCGGAACTTTCCTCATCTTAAATAAACTCCCTTCTGTTTTCCATCTCGTCGTCGTCGTCCCCTCCGCATCAATCAACCCCTGGATAGCCAGCTACGGAACAACAACAACAAGTCCCCCATCACACACCATGAGACTCGACGTCTTTCTCTTGGCCTCGCTGCCGTCCGCCCTTGGGATGCAGCTTGCCTACTCGCCCCCGCCAGCTCTCATGGCCAAGGTGGCAGCACAGGACGACTGCGTGCTCCCCGGGACATACGAGGTGCGAGACTTCGCCGGGAAGTCCAACGACACCGGGTCAACGCTGGCGTCCTTCGACTTCAAGTTTGTCGACCCGGCGACCAAGCTAGAGACCTCCTGCCACTTCAACGAGACATCCGTGTCGGGGAGCCCCAGCGCGCTGGCGCCGCGGTATCCCTGTGAGCACGGGGAGGTCAAGTTCATCTGGGAGGCAGACAAGACGAAGCTGTGGATGATTGAGCGGGTGTGCCCCGGGCCTGATGGGTATGATGACCCCTTCAACCCCGCCACGTACTTGCAGTAGGTAGTAGGTACTTATCTAACGGAGTGCTAACTGCCTCGCAGAAAGGCCGACTTCGAAGTCAGTGGAAGCCTTCTGCTTCCAGTGACATGCGCGCCAGAGGGCTCGTGCGGTACGAACTCGACATTGCACACCTCCAAGTTTACCAGCCTGCAGCCGGTGAGGGATCCGACGATCTAGAGGGACTGAATGAAGAACATGCAATGCGGCGGATAGGTGACCAGCAGATGGTCTAGAATCTGTAATCATGGGATAGATTGTTGTATGTCGGACAGATAGAGGGTATCGTAGAAATCAATGCGCACGCAATTAGAGGATCGGTAATTGGATCTGGCGGATTGTTTTGCAAGTGGAGAGCTCTAATAAATGCTGGTGAGGTTGCAGGCGGTAATTAGAGGAGCGAGCACATTGGGAAAGGGCTTGCCGCTTGCCGCTACTGGTATGTACCCCCTGCACCTCCACATTGGCACAGCGGGATCCAATGACCTCAACGCGCGCCTCCGACATCACAAGACCGACCTCGTCTGCTCACCAACCACCTCAGCCCAAGGCAACGGCCAACTCGTCGCTTGGTCGTCCTTTTGCCAGCGATGGCGGAGGCGATTCTCTGACGCATCATACTCTAATTCTATAGCCTGCTATCCTCAATTTTCGTCGGAATACATACGAGCATCGGTGCTACGTACTTCCCTACGAGTACTCCTGCTGGCCCCCAACCCCCNCCCCCGGGTCCCCCTCCAACAAACTCGCCTGCCTTGGCTTGGACGAGTGCGGACAATACGACGTCCGTCAACAGCATGTATCTCTGACCAGGCCCAGAAGCCTGCCCTCACGATACCTGAGCCATTGACGCCTGTCAACTTTGCAATGAGATTGCTTACCCTGGCCCTGCTTCTCGGGCAGCTCACTGCGAGCAGCCTCGGACAGTGGCGACAAGATGAGCCCCAGCGCCACCTAGACGCTCCCGCCTCTCCTACATCCATCTCCGTCCGCTTATTCTCGGAACTCGAGCGCCTGGCCCGCTTCGTCGACATCAGCTACTGCATCGGGAACACCGGCGTCAGAAGACCCTTCAACTGCGTCTCCCGCTGCAACGAGTTCCCCAGCCTGTCTCTCGTGACGACATGGAACACCGGGTTCCTCATGAGCGACAGCTGCGGCTTCATCGCCGTCGACCACGGCGAGAGACGGCACGAGGAGACTGCTGGCGACGGGGCCGTTGGTGACAAGGCCATCATGGTGGCCTTCCGCGGGACGTACAGCATCACGAATACAGTCGTGGACCTGAGCACCATACCGCAGAAATATGTCCCTTACCCGTCCCCGGATCATGGCGGCGGTGAGCCCCCCGAGAAGCCTGAGCATGAGTGCACTAATTGCACCGTGCACATGGGCTTTCTGCAGTCGTGGAAGATGGCCCGGAGGGAGGTCATCCCGGCGCTGGCGGCGTTGAAGGAGCGACATCCAGACTATCCCATCCACCTCGTCGGGCATAGTCTCGGAGGAGCCGTCGCCTGTCTTGCTGCGCTGGAGCTCAAGGTCTCCCTGGGGTGGGACAACGTGTTCGTGACGACCTTTGGCGAGCCGCGGGTGGGGAATCACAACCTGGCCCGTTTCGTCGACGCCGTCTTCGACCTAGGCGGAGACTCGGACCTCGAGGAGCGCGCATACCGCCGGGTGACGCACTATCACGACCCGGTGCCTCTGCTTCCACTGGGTGAGTGGGGGTATGCATCGCACGCGGGCGAGATATTCATCGAGAAGGAGTCCCTCTCGCCGTCGGAGGAAGACGTCCACACTTGCGTCGGGGACGAGGATAAGACCTGCAGCGCCGGCGGCAGCGGCTCCACGAGATACAAGCTCTGGCAGCTCTTCTTTGCGCACAGGGACTACTTCTGGAGGCTGGGGCTCTGCGTTCCTGGCGGCGATCCTGCGAATTGGGGTCCCAGTATTGTCGAGTACGAGTATGAGGAGAAGGAGGAGGAGGAGGAGTTGTAGCGTTTATGTGGGCAGCGAGCGAGCCTTACAGTAGATGAGTCTAGTAGATTGCAAGACTGTAAAAGATACCCTATCAAGAGTTCTTTGTTTATCTTTCCCCAAAGACATGCTCATTTTCAGCCCTATCTCCTCTTACGAGTATGTAGTAATTATCAGCCTCTAGTATCAGCCTCCTCCTTCGGGCGGGGTGGGCCGAAAGCTGCAGCATGTGCCCGATGGGGAAGAGCAATCATCTGGAGCAGCAGCAGATGGCCAGCCCATGACTATCCAAGCTCGCGGGCTGAAAAAAACACCGCCGCCCCAATGCACCCCCAGTCGTAACCACATAATAGAAAACACCTACTATCACGTACGAGAAATTATAGAATAAGTGAATTCGGTAGTTAATGTAAGCGTATGGATTATTGGGAATATTGAGATGTCGCTATTTCTTAGTATTTTAACTAATCTGTTAGATAGTAGTATTCTCGTTGTGTGGTGGTGTGGTTATGTAGACCGGCGGTGTTTTTTCAACCCACTTGCCAAGGTAGCCATCACAACCACCACCACCATCAGATCTGCCCATCTCTTCGGCCAGCGTCCACTTTGCACAGCCCACCTACCCGGCGTGACGCATTATGGGAGGCGATAAGAGGGCGGCGTGGAGGGTGGCGGGTGAGCGCATGTATGACGACGGCTGAACTGGGGGGGGGGAGGGACGATCCGAGAGTCTTATTATACGCGAGATCCGCGGTGCACCAGTAGATTTTCTTCGCCTCGTTGAATTTCCTTCTTATTTCCCCAGAACACACCTGATCTCACCCTTCAGAGGAGATTCTGAGGTGGCGGCTTGCCAGTAGGTTTTTGGTCTTGCCTGAGGTGGTTCATGTGTCGCGACGTCGGTCGATACCTAAGTACTCCAGGGTAAGTAGAACTACCACTAAGATGGCAGATTGGGGCCTTGCTCGCCCATGTCCATATCGGGCACCAAGGACATCAAAATGGACTAGTAATTACGAGATATTCGTGGCCGGACTGATGACAAGACGGACATCGGGACGAGGTCAGTGGCGGCGGCTGGGCCCGGGATGGGCAGGGACTATCAGCGATACGGATCATACGGCGCATCAGCAGCAACTCCAGCAGCAACCGTCTGGAGAAGCGCTGGTAGGCCAGTACGAGCACCTACTCGTAAGGTCCCCACAAGGATAGCAGGCTGGCACGTGAGAGTGATGAGCTCCTTGATCATCGATGGCGGGGGTCCATCATCACAAGTTTCAGGACACACAAAAGATAAGCGCCTCGCCCACGCCCAACACCACCGCATCCCAGCGGCTGGGCGCAAAGGCCCGATGGATTGGCTACCTTAGCCCTGCCACGCGGGTCACCTGCGTGATGGGCCATTGTGTCTGTCGCATTTGGGCGCGGCCGCAGCAGCAGCAGCAGCAGCAGCAGCAGCAGACGACGCCAGCATCTTGGGGACCGGGCTGGTCTCTAACGTTAGAGACGAGAGCGATGATCAGCGGGCAGGAAATTTCACCTGTTTGGGCGCATGGTTGCTCAGAGTCAGAAGTGCAATAACGGACTCGTCCCGGTCATTTTTTTTTTGTGGACACTTCGTCTCGGGACGGGCAGCGCGGTTGCCCCGATCAGTCCAGGCCAGGCCTTTATTGTCCTCATGCCCACTGCCGGAGGCGGCGGTCAGCGCAGTTCGCTGGGCCCAGCCTCCTTCCACTGGTGGGTGAGGGGGGATCACGCAACTGTGCGGTTGTCATGTACGAGTACTACACGTACTAATATCTTCTGTGCCTCTGGCGACTGAAAGTATCAGTATGAGGATCGAGAGTGAACAGAGTTACGTACAGTGGTCCTCTGCTGTAAAGAGAGAATATGCACTCCAAAGCCACCATCATCGATCAAGAGAATGGATCGATGGAGTTCCTCTTGTGGAAAAAGAAACAATGGGCGGTACGTACCCCGCCACCCGCCAACCAGAGCAACGGTGGGTGGACGTTCAAGCTCCCGTGGTCTCTGGCACTCTGCATCTCTGCACGCGCCTGGCGGGGAGTCGATGGGACGCACACACCAACCTCCAGCGGGAGCAAGTGCCTGAGGCCCCTCCCTCCTGCTCCTGCCAGACAGCCAAACTATGGATACCTTATGACTCCACTCGCCATCTCCCTCTTCCCGCCGTACCGGTGGAAGGCACTGGATCACTGGACCGCCCAGGACCGCCCAGGTCGCCCTACAGGGGAGGGGCTTAGGGGCATCTGACTGCCAGCCCCCCCGAAACCCACCGTCCTGTTAGCGGGTGCACCGCCCATCACAGGCCTCTCAGTGCCCTGGAAGGCCTTGAGCTCAGCTCCGCCCCCCTCCTCGCCCCTTCCGCACCCTCTTTCCCCCCCCCGAAAACCAAACCCAAACGACAGGGCCAAAATATAAACACATTCCCATCCGCAAGGCCTCACCCACGCCCTCTCCCGCCCGCAGCCCCCCCATCTCTCACACATCTCCCTCCTGCTTTCCCCCACCAAAACCGCCCGCCCATCGCAAACCCGCTCTCCAGCAACCACCACCCCCTAACCGACTCTACCGCATAACCTCGTATCCCTTTCCGTCTCCTTTTTCGAAAGCGCGAATCAACAATCATCATGACTTCCGAGGTACGTCCTTTCTTCTCCGCGCTGGCGGGCCCCCCAAAAGCCAAAAGCCCTCCAATCCGCCGCCCGCTTTGCACTCAACCCCTCAGCCAGCCTGCTGCGCCATCGCCGCCGCGCTGCCGTCAAGCCCCCTGATGCCGCTCCCTCCTACCCCACAGACGTCAAAGAATTAAACAGAGCATGATGCTGACCATAGTGTTCTCCAGCGTGAAAGGTTTGTCTTGCCGTGGCCTCCTCATTCTTCCCAGGGACCAGTTTCCCCGTTGACCCCACCGCCCGACTCGCTCTCTCTCTTCTCCTCTCCACCTCACTCCGGGCTGACGCATGGCTGACGGCGAAACCGCAACAACAGCAAGACCTTCCTGGCTCGCCTCTGCGAGCAGGCTGAGCGCTACGATGAGATGGTCTCCTACATGAAGGAGGTGGCCAAGCTCGGCGGCGAGCTCACCGTCGACGAGCGAAACCTGCTCAGCGTCGCCTACAAGAACGTCGTCGGCACCCGCCGTGCCTCGTGGCGCATCATCTCCTCGATCGAGCAGAAGGAGGAGACCAAGGGCTCCGACAAGCACATCGCCACCATCAAGGAGTACCGCGTCAAGATCGAGGAGGAGCTCGAGAAGGTCTGCGAGGATGTCCTCAACGTCCTGGACGAGGCCCTCATCCCCAACGCCGCCACCGGCGAGTCCAAGGTCTTTTACCACAAGATGTACGTTTTACCTGGGTTCTTGCACGCACCCCGCTCGCGCGCGCGTGTGTGTGTCACGCTGGGACTGGCTTGCTTGCTTCCCGCGTTTTCTACCTGTGTTTCTACACCGGTGTTTTCTACGTTTATGTTTTTGACCACTGCTAACCGCGCACCTCTGCATACAGGAAGGGTGACTACCACCGTTACCTCGCCGAGTTCGCCTCTGGTGAGAAGCGCAAGACCGCTGCCACCGCTGCCCACGAGGCCTACAAGGTAGGAATTGCTTGCTCGAAGGAGCTCACCCATGTTTTTTTCTTTCTTTCTTCCTTCTTTTCTTTTATCGTGTGCTGGTTCATGTGCTGACATCAGTTCGTCTACAGAGCGCTACCGATGTCGCCCAGACCGAGCTCACCCCTACCCACCCCATCCGCCTCGGCCTGGCCCTCAACTTCTCCGTCTTCTACTATGAGATCTTGAACTCGCCCGACCGTGCCTGCCACCTGGCCAAGCAGGCCTTTGACGATGCCATTGCCGAGCTCGACTCGCTCTCCGAGGAGTCGTACCGCGACAGCACCCTCATCATGCAGCTGCTGCGCGACAACCTGACCCTCTGGACCTCGTCCGACAGCGGCGAGGCTGAGGGCCAGGCTGAGGGCCAGGCCAAGAAGGAGGAGGGCGAGGCCCCCAAGCCCGCCGAGGAGGAGGCCAAGCCTGCCGAGGAGCCCGCCCCCGCGGCCGCCTCGTAATTCCCTTCCCCTCTTTCCCTCGATACCAAGGGGCAGTCTCGGCAAGGTTGGGGAAACCGAGATTGCCTTGTCCCGCCCGGCTATGTGTCTGCTCACGCTCGTTCGCGGCTTCCGGCTGAGCGCTCGGGCGGGGGCCGGGTAGTAGCTGGGTTCATGTCTTCATGGCTGGCTGGCTGGTTGATATACTTGTTGTGGCCTTTGCGCAAAGCTCGCTGCTTTCGCGGCAGGGGAGTGTGGAAGGGGAAGGTAACGGTTTTCGGTTTAGGTTCGTCGTCGGGTTTGTAAGGTGGAGGCAAAAAAAAACAAAAGAAAGATTTCACGACATGGATTCACTCTCCCTCTGGTTTTTGTCCGTCTATCTGTCTTTCGGTCTAGGATGCGCCTCTCGTCGTGTTGCCGCCCTCCGAAGGTGGCGACTATCCGGGTCTGCTTTCTGATGTCCCGCCAGATAATACGCAAGACTACCAAACCCCTCCCAAAGATTGTCTCCATGAAACTTGTCGTGTCATTTTCCCTTTTCTTCTTTTACCCCCCCTTTTTTCAATTTCTCCTTTCCGTATCCTTTCCCGATACCGGCCTATCCCCTTTCGCCCCCTAAACCCGAGCATCATGAAAACGGGTTTATTGTTTATTTGTCCTCGTTTACGTCATGTGTGTGTCTTGATTTATTTTCTGCCTCAACTCCTCCCGTCCCCTCCCCTCGTCTACACTCCGTCTCTCGTCTCGGGCGACGTGGGGTGAGGGTGGTGACGGTCCTCTAGGCGTCGTCTGTCCGTCCCTCATCTTGCCCTCCCACGGCACCCATTCCCCCTTGCCCCCCCAAACCGAAAAGAACAATGCAAAGAGTCTTTAAATTATTTTTTCAAAGAGAAAAAGTGACTGACTTGGGGTTGACTGTCGCGTGTTCACCGGTAATGCTTGGAGGGAGAGGAGGATACACTTGGTTCTTTGTGTGTGCCCGAGACGCTTCGACTAATAAAGAAATAAAGAATAATCCGTCCCATCGGGTTTTTTTCTTCTTCTTCTCCCGCGTCTTCTTGTCTGTGTGTGGCCCTCTCTCACTTCCTTTGACTCGCGAAGAGAAGGAACTGAAGGTACTATGTAGTGAATAGCTGGCGAAATTATTCGAAAGACGCCTCACGAGGATGGTAGTAAGTAGGTAGTAGGTCAGATACTAGACATAAAAATTAGGTGGCGTGGAAGTCATAATGTCATTCATTGGGTATATAGTATGTCGTCGTCCGTAAAGCAACCGTTGCATCAAAAAACAAAACACGCCGTGGCCCATTCCCACGATGCAGATTATACCTTCCCCCAGGTGCGCCGATTCCCTACCCCGTCCCCGGCCCCAATCTTGCTGTTATCGTCTGCTCACGATGCGTCACCGATGCGTCCCGCGCCACCTTGGCCCAGCAGCCGGGCCGCCCTCTCCAGCCTCGCCTGCTTGTCCTTCAGGCCCCGCCTGGCACCGTGTCCATCGCTCTCTTCCTCGATGAGCGCATCGTCGACGATGATGTGCCGATTCCTTGTCTCCCGCTCGCCCTCCTCCAAAACGACGACCCTGTACATGGCGGTCCGATCGTCATGGTCCCACGCACCGCCAGCGCCAGCGTGCCCTGGCACCTGGTCCTCCTCCTCATCACCGCCAGCCCTCCCGGACAACCGGCGGGCGAGGCGACGCCAGAGACCGCGGCGGCGACGGCGGTGGTGCTGCTGGTTCTGCTGGCTCGGGTGGAGATGCGAGTATGAGGACGAGGAGGATGACGAGGAGGATAGCAGGGATGACGTGGTGGAGTCGGAGGATGCGGGCGCGGCGGCGGAGGAGGGACCGTCCGGGGGTGTGGTCACGGCGGCGGCAACTTCGGTGCGCCAGATGTCGATGCGTGTCTGCTTCGAGGGCGAGATGTTGGGGTTTCCGTTGGGCGGTGGTGAGGATGCCATCTTGGCGGTACGAGCAGGTATTGATGTCGTCAGGCTTGGGATGGTGGTTTCTCAGGGGATTGTAGCCGTAGGATCAGTGTGGTTGATGGGGAAAGGGCTTGTCTTGGGAAGTAAGGTAATGGAGGTTAAGAATTGGAGGTGGTGGTTGGCGGCAGAGGGCCTCGTGATGGGTAACTCATATACCGTAGGTACTAGTAGTAACGTGATGTCCTGTTGATTCGAGTCTGGGCCAGCAGGAAGGAGACAGAGCAGAGGGGAGAATGGAGGAAGGAGGAGGAGGAGGAGGGATAGGTCGGTGAGAGGCACCAGACGAGGGAGGAGGAATGCAGCAGGGCCAAGCAACGGTCCATAAAGGCAGGATCACGAGGTGCGCGCATGCGCTGCTGTGCGTGATACTGCAGTGCTTCGTACTAATTACCTAGTATGTACTGTATTAGGCAAGGGGAAACTGTGATTGTACTTATGTAACCTGTACCTTGGTCAGTAGGTAATTACTTACAGTACTGTACCCATCGATCGAGAGGCGACCCAGAACTCCGCGGGCTTTGCTTTGCCCCACCAAGAGCGGATGCGGACTCGGGGTTAATACTTGCACAAATACTGCACTAGGGCTTGTGCCAAGCACAAACATGACCAATTTACACCGTACTATATACAGTACTATAGTACTAGTAGTAGTATGCAGGTGGCCCGTTCGCCGGGCCGATGGCTTGAAGAGGGAAAAGGGGGCCGGTGGAGAGAGGACGGGAATCCACCGAGTACTAGTAGTAATTACTACTCGTGCGTGTGTATGTGTCTGTGCTAAATGTTAATTCAATCTCATACGAGTCGTTGATGGCGGGGTCCAGGATGCTGATGTTTACAGCATTTCCTGGAAGGTGGGTTGGGACTTGGGGGAGGCGTCGCGTCACGTGGGGTCGGAGAACTCGAAGGGGTGCCGCCGGCCCGCCGCCAGTTTTGGGATTTTTGTTTGGCCCCCGCCGAAAGATCCGACTTTTGCGGGGGTGGAGACGTTGACTTTGTGACACGTTCATACTCGTTGTCCCTTGAACTGGATCAGAGATGGCTCGTCACTGAATCAATTTTGGGCGCTGCCTGTTCTTTTTCAATTTTCAATTTCTAATTTTTATCGTTGCATTTTTACTCTGCTACCTCTGCTGGGAATACAAACGCCCCGTCGTGTCCCTTAACGCATCTCAACTCAGCATCAAGTGTCGTCCTACATATGACCCCAAGCCACACCCCGTCCACGAGTCAGGCCCCATCGAGGTGTACTCTCTCTCTCTCGCATGTCCCAGTCTGGCCCCGTCCCTCTCTTGGCGTGGCGTCTACGTTTTGCCCGCAAAAGATGGCTCATGGTCTCATACTCGTAGTCATATGCCCGTTCTAGCCGCAGCCATCACTCTCAAGTGTTTTCCAAGGTCGTTATTATCATAAGCGTGCGTATACCCCTTTTCTGTCCCGTCGAACCGCAAATCGAGTCCCCCGCTTCATGTACCCCAGCGCTGCTACCCAGAAAGAAACGCCATGCTTGAACATCTTGTGTTGCTGCAGCCATCCAGGAGGGTCTCGGGTTTGTTGTCTCCAAAAAGCTTCCCAATCCGTAATGCTCCCCCTCCTCCCCCCCTCCCTCTCTCTCTCCCCCACAGGCTCTCACGCCCTGCTTGGCTGCAGCGTCTCCCAACTTCCCATGCCGTGCCCATCATCCTCCAGCGAATCAAGCAGGTCAGCCTGCCCCAACCTTTGTCCGCTGGGAGGCTGAGCCCCGGAGCTGCTCCCGTTGGTGCCGCCAGCGGCCACCGGCTGCTTTGACGGCCATGTGGGGTGCCTCCGTGGGCCGGTCCCGCCGTCGCCGAACCCGTTGGCGGGGCTGCTGGGCGACGCCGGCGAGCTGCTCGTCAGGTGTGACGGCTTCTTGGCCACCGGCGGCGGGGCCTTGCCCCTCGAGGACGTATCCTGGGACGAGTGCGATGCCGCAGCCGATGTCGGGCGTAGCGGCGGCGGCAGGCCACCGCCTTGCATGCCCGCCAGGGGAATGCCGGCGCCCTGGCTCGATATCGACGGGGGTCCGGGTCCCATGCCGCTGCCGCCGGTCTGTCTGCGAGGCGGGGGAGGTGGCGGTGCCGTGTGGGATGATGCGGCTTGACCCTGCTCGGCCGCCGCTAGGTTCATGCGGCCAACCTTGGCCGCCAGATTCCCCGTAGTAGAAGTATCGCGAGGCGGGAGCGGCTTCCGCGGCGTGCTGGTGGAGGCTGACGCGGAGCTGTTCATCATCATGGTGGGGAGCGTCACTTTTTCGTACGGCGAGCTGGACAGGCTCGAGAAAGACGCCCGCGACGATGACCGGGAGATGGAGATCCAGTCCTGCTCCTCGTTGTGTCCGAATGGGTTGGATGGCCTGTTTGGGTTGAGCGCCATCGGCTGCCCGTCTCTGCCCCGAGGCACGGGGATCTGCGCCCGGGCTGGTTGTTTATTGTCCAGCCACCACTTGTTCCGGTCGGAGCTCGCGGGTGGGAGGCCCGGCTCGATGGCATCGTAGCCTATCAGGTCCTCGTCCTCCGTCTCGTCAAACTCGCCCACGTGCGAGCCCGAGGCTCCCACATCCGCCGTCCGCCGGCGATACAGCTCCTGGCTGATGGCCTCTCGCCGAGCCTCGTCGACGATGCTGACCCTGCATTGGAAGTAGGCGTACACCGGCCGGTGATCGGAGAACTTGAGCGGCGCCGAGTCGTACAGAAGTTGACGCAGGATCGCTCCCTTCCTCAGAATCCGATCTGTCCAGGCGGGAATTCGTGCCTTCTCACTATGGGAGTCCTCCGCCGTCAGTAATGCCGTGTGACATCAAGGGAAAACAATACAAACAACGGGCACTCACGACGTGTCGTACTCGTCCGTCCCAATGTCGAATCGGTACGTGGGAAGGAACGTAATCCGTGCCTCCGAGTAGAATGGGAAGGCCAGGCCAGCAACCATCTGGAGGTTCAGCTGATCGTTCTCGTAGAGCGACTCCAGATCCCGCCGCTTAACCAGGGCGCGAGCCGTCTCTGAGCTCAGGCCGATGCGATAGTTGAAGTCTCCCATCCATATAACGGCATCTGCGAACAACAAGAGTCAGCACACAGCGTCCGCCACATGACTCCACGTCCCGGGAGTTTTCTAAGGGTACACACCGTGGTCGTCGATCCCTCGGTTACGCTGAAATCGTAGCCCATGATGGATGGTGGCGTAGTCCCTGTTCCTCTCGTCGTAGTTGGCGAAGCCTGCGGCCAAGTGCGCCGTGACCAAGCAGATCTGCGTGTTCGCGTAGTCGAAGCGGATGGCCACAGCGCCCTTGTTCCCAGCCATACCGGACATGCCCGTCTTCTTGACGCTGCCCTCGACATTCCTAATCTGCTTGAGGGCCGACGTCTTGACGAAGATGCACAGCGCTGCGCCGACGAGTTGACCGCTCCTCAGCAGGACGTACTTCTCTCCGCCCAGAGCTGCCTGTCGCCGATTCAGGGTGCTCTGGACGGCCTGCTCCCATAGATTCTTACGCGAAGGGTCGCTGTTCATGATCTGCTGGGGACTCAGTTCCACAATCTCCTGAAAGCCTACAGCGTAGATGTCTGGCTGCTCATTCTCCATCGGCGGCGGGAACAGCCATGGCGAGAGGTCCTGCTCTGTGCCCTCTGTGCGACCATTGAGGTTAAATGTGCCAACCCAGATGCTTATGGTCTCCGATGACGAGAACTCTTCGCCGCGTTTGTTCAACTCCACAGAGACGAAATCGCTGATGGGATCGAACAGATGGACGGGAGCCTGCCCCACTAGACGGCCCAGCAGCATGTCGATGGTGATCTGCCGGGAGGGGTCGACGAAGTTGTTGTGGTAGATGCGCTGCACCGACTTTCGCACGTCGGCCACGGCGCCTGCTAGGGACATCTTTCCGTGCCGGGTGAAGGATGACTTCAGGGCACCGGTGCCGGCATAGATCTTGGAGAGGCTGTCGCCATTGTCCGCCCAGAGACTTGAGTGCCTCATCCAGAAGTCGGAAGCGGCAAACAGACCACGGTGTCCAAGGAAGGCTTCCACGGCCATTTGGGAGATGAGTGTCTGGATCAGGTTCGTGCGATCGAGGCAGTCGAGGCAGTTGGTGCGAAAGACACCCTCCTGCTGCAGACTGACCACCATGCGCGCGTGGTGCTTCACTTCGAGATTCTCCGAGCCGTCACGGGCCTCCTCAGCTAGGAAGTACGCGAAGCCGTCTATGGAGTCTTCGATGTAGCGACGGATCTCTCTCGCCGCTTCATAGCCTGCGGGGCCCTTGGTCTCGGCGTGAAAGTCGTACCGTGTCTCTCGTAGAAGGGCGTGATCCTCGTCACCATCCATGCCAGGGCGGCTCAGGGGACAGTTTCTGATGCCGTTGGCGTACAGGGTGCTTAGCTCGATTTCGGCCGGCTTGGTTTCACTGAGCAAATTGACAACGTGGACGGCGCCGTATGTCTGCTCCAGTTCTTCGAAATGTTTGTTAAACGATGGCTGCGTGCCCTCCGGAGATCTCGTGACGGTAATCTTCTGCCTCCCGGGCACCAGGTCGGCCGCCTGTTCCCAGAACACAGGAACAGATCCTCGGATCTGGGCATAGGAGAAGAACACTCCGGCCGGGCTCCAGAACGAGGTCTCTGATTCCACAAAATTGGCAACATGCCCGTCGTCGTCGATGCCCCTGGAGTTGAACCGGGTTCCGGCTCTCCGACAGGAGAGGCGGGAGATGAGTGTGAGGTACGAGGGCATACCGCTCCTGGACTTGATCGGACACGAGCTCTGAGGGATGGTCATTGTCTTGCAGAAGCCTCGAAAGGCCGAGGTCAGGATGCGTGAACTGTCGAGAGATTCGCGCTCCTGTGGTAGCAGTCTTGAGCGGAACTTGACCAATGGGCTGATCATGAATGAGTTCCACAGGAAAGCATCGTCGAAATTATCAATGTCGAAAGAATCGGAGTTGAGGGGCCTTGGACTCGGTCAGCGAACCTCTCGCCAGCTTCCTCAGGGCATGGCCGTACCTGTCTTGCGCTCTGTTCGTGACATCGAAGTCGGTGCTATAGTAGAAGGAGCCGTTGCTCAACAGCTTGCGCAGCTCATGGCAAGGGTGCTCCAGGGCAACCTCACGGCGGCTCAGATTCTGGCCGTACGCCGACGTCTGGCTGTATACGGAGACGGCATCGGACATGTCCGGCTCAAGGGACTCCAGAGGGACGACATCGTCGTAGTCGGCGCTGCTCAAGCAGTAGAAAGCCACGCTGCCGATCCTCTCCACCGTCTCACCAGGCCGCACGGTGGCGGCCCTGGAGGCATGGGTGATGACGGAGAGGAAGACCTCTCCGGACACAGCTATGAGGCCCAGTGTTCCATATATCGGTCGCGGCGTCAGGGGGCGGTAGTCCTTGAGGAGCTTCTCGGAAATGGGCGAGAACTCGACCATGCATTTCGCAATCGAAGAATCGGCGGGGTTGTTCCGGGCCTTGCTGGAGCAGAGGGAGGTGTGGGAGCCATTGGGATCTTGGCCGCTTGTCGAGGAGCTGTACCGGAGGATGAGGACGTGGGACGGGGAGACGATGGCGATGGATCGGTGGGGGTAGTCGCGAATGTAGAGCTCGCAGGACTTGTCGGGCGCCGGAGGCTTAGCGCTCCAGGTTCCGGGCGGCGGAACGTCCATGGTGATGGGGAGGACGGCCGGTCATGAGCTCCACGGAGAGCATCGAGGCGGGGGAGGGCGCCGGAGGAGGGGGAGGAAGCCGGGGATCACGACAGATCCATTGTTCGATTCGAGAAGCAGGATATTCGGTAGTGGTAGTGGTACGAGTGTATTGGGTTAAAAAATTGAAAGCTGATGCCTGATGCCCACGATAATCATGCTGGAGGTGGGAGGAATGAGCCAGGTGTTTTGTTTCGAGGGAAGCTGAGCGGCGTTCGGTGTTGCGCCAGTTAGGCGGCGACGTCAGCAGCCTCCTCCGTCCCACCTTTCGAGACCGCCGCCAGCCCGCCATGCAGTTTAATCTGCGGTCTAACTTGGTTACTGGTATGGATGGCCAGATTACTACTCGTACCACAGAGTTCGGCCTTGGCAGAGGCCAGTTAATTATCGATCTATTAAGCCCAGAGGAATTACTCCGTATGAGATGGTAAGTCGTAGTACATAGGAACCCGATTTCCCGCAGAGACAGTCTGGTGATTGATGACCTTTGAGGCATACGTGACACATAAAGAAGGTATTTGAGCCCCGGTTACAGTCCCACGAGTAGTAACGCGGATCGGGGATCATGGATCCCATGCTTGGAGAGAATTGAGGACGACATAGCCATTCTGCTTGCCGTAGACCTTCCGCATCTCGTTGCTCCCTACCTTGCTGTACGAGTATTCAAATCTGTGGCCGCGAGTTCCGGCCGAGTTGGACACAGAGAGCAGCGATCGCTTGATCGCTTCAGCTGGTCCCATAGGTACGATGTTGGAGAACTCCAGTTGTGCCTAATTCCGCAGACCAGATAATTTAGATGGCGAGTAGTAGGTATGCGTTGAATCAGCAGGCAATAAACCAGAATGTTGCAGGATCAAGTTGATGGTGATGCGAAAAAAAAAGGGCAAATAAAATACGGAGCGTATTGAATCATCGAGCAGAAACAAAAACAAGACCAACGCTGTGCGTCTTGTAGAATGAGAAGGCTTCAGATTCGATATTGAGATCATGCTCTCCTGGGAGAGCGTTCATTCTCTTCCTATCATATGTTGTAAATGTAAATCATCACGAGCCATTGATGAGAGAAGAAACGTCGAGGCCTCGTGGGAAATTTCCAAACCCTCTCAGCCGGGAATTTGTTGGCTGAGTCAGGGACTTCGCTTTTCCAATGGGCTCCGGATTGATGCATAAATTTCGCGGGACAAGAGGTGACATGACCTGCATGTAGCAGTACCGCGGGCAGGGTCACCGCTCCACCACAGTGGTAGGAATCGTCACTAAGTAAAAGGGCAACTGGACTCTCCCTGGTACCAGCTGCACAAGTACCGCAGCGGACGTGCAGAACGTTTGTCCGGAGCGACCAACCACCTACTAAGTACCGGCCACCCAAGTTCTTCCTCCCCCCCCCCCGGTGCTACCCACCATTTATCCCGTCCGTCACCACCGCGGCTTGCTTGTCACACATTTTAACATCTGGCCCTTCTGCCTTCCAATCCGAACCTCAGCGCGTCCCTCTGTCCACACCCAACTCCATTTCTCCGGGACGCGATCTTAACTGGTGCCGATACAATGAGCGACTTTGGCCACTATGGCGGCTCCGAAGAGGAGTACGCGACAGTGCGCAAGCACAATGCCGAGGTGGTACGTCGAGACTTGGCTGCGCCAGAAACTGCTGCGCAAACATCCTTCACCGGTCCAATGCACGCAGTCGCTGACACCGAAACTGTAGGAAGCGAATCCGGACAGTTTCGAGAACTGGGAGAACCTAGTCAAGGCGTGCGAGACGCTCGAAGGCGGCCTCAACCGAAACTCTAGTCCACAAGCCCTGGCGACATTCCGAGATGCCTACGATCGCTTCCTGCTCAAGTTCCCCCTCCTGTTCGGATACTGGAAAAAGTACGCCGACATGGAGTTCAATATCGCCGGCCCGGAATCGGCGGAAATGGTGCGCCTACCCCCACCCCCTTTTCCCGAGTGGCCGCTCATGCGCAAGCCAGCGAGATGGATGGCTAACGGAGCTCCTAGGTCTACGAGAGAGGCGTCGCTAGCATCACCAATTCTGTCGACTTGTGGACTGAGTATTGCTCCTTCAAGATGGAGACAACCCACGACCCACACCTCGTCAGAGAGTAAGTCTTGTTGTTGGGCCCGTTCCTTTCCCTTAACATATCTACCAAAAGCAGTGCCACGCATAACCTGCTTGGCCACGGTAGACGCAGCCAGCCATGTGCGCGCGCGAGAGTGCTCTCCACCCCCACTGTCGACGGTCCGATGGTGAGATATGCCTGCAGCAGCCCTACCCCCCTCGGGATAGTCTCTCACGCTCTCTTACCAGGCTCTGTTGATGCTGTCCCTACTCATTTCAAAGCTCCACGTCGCTCCTCCTGCAACACCACTCTCTACATCCCCTCCGGAGTTCAGTTGCCGCCTTTGACGAGTCGTTTGCATGGTCCATCCTCCCCTTGTACTGATCCTCTCCGATCCCCCCCCAATCCTCCATCCACCCGCGTGTCCTTGCAGATATTCTGACCCAGATTTTACAGACTGTTTGAGCGCGGAACCGCCTGCGTAGGCCTCGACTTCCTCGCCCACCCTTTCTGGGACAAGTATCTCGAGTACGAAGAGCGCCAGGAAGCTCATGACCGCATATTCGCCATCCACGCGCGCATCATCCGCATCCCCATGCACCAGTATGCCCGCTACTACGAGCGCTTCAGGACCCTGGCGCACAGTCGCCCGCTGGCCGAGGTCGCACCCGCCGACGCGGTCGCTCGATTCCGAGCCGAGGTGGAGTCTGAGGCCGCAGCATACGGGGGCGCGCCGCGACCAGAGCTCGAGGTGGAGCGCGACATCCGCGCCAAGATCGACACCATGTACTACGACGTATTCACGGCGACGCAGAATGAGGTTTCAAAACGGTGGACATACGAGTCGGAGATAAAGCGCCCGTACTTCCACGTGACGGAGCTGGAGCACCAGCAGCTGGCCAACTGGCGCAAATATCTCGACTTCGAGGAGGCGGATGGCGACTACACGCGCATCGTCTGTCTGTACGAGCGATGCCTCACGACCTGCGCCCTCTACGACGAGTTCTGGTTCCGGTATGCGCGGTGGATGTCGGCCCAGGCCGGCAAGCAGGAAGAGGTGCGGAATATCTATATCCGCGCGGGCACCATGTTTGTGCCCGTCAGCCGGCCGGGAATCCGCCTGCAGTGGGCATACTTTGAGGAGAGCACCGGCCGGGTGGATGTGGCGGCCGACATACACGCGGCCATCCTTCACAAGATCCCAGACTGCGTGGAAGTGATCGTCTCGTGGGCGAACCTCGAACGTCGGCAGAAGGGCGTGGAGGCGGCGATCCAGGTGTACAGGGACCAGATTGACACACCGACGGTGGATCTGTACACCAAGGCGGCGCTGGTTTCCGAGTGGGCGTACCTGCTGTGGAAGACCAAGGGCGCCACGGAGGAAGCCAGGGCCATCTTCCTCAAGAACGTGCAGTGGTACGCGGACAGCCGCATGTTCTGGGAGAGGTGGTTCAAGTTGGAGCTGGAGCAGCCCTCGAGCGAGGCGAACCAGGGACAGCGCGTGAAGCATGTGTTTGACGAGCTCCGGAACCAGAGCCGCCTCTCGCCAGCGGTCAAGAAGGAGCTGAGCCAGGTGTACCTTGACTACCTGGTACAGAGCGGAGGCAAGGATGCCATGAAGCTGTTCGTTGAAGTGGACCGCGAGATGTTTGGGTTAGTCACTCCTCCTAACTACGCCTTTCTTTCCCTTCTTCCCTTTGGATAACGACGCTGACGTGTGAAACAGACCGCCCTCGATCGCGACGGTTTCCAAGATTGGCGATGGTGCGAAGGAGAACGGCGCCAGCCGAGGAGAGCTGGACGATGCGGCCAAGCAAAAAGCCGAGGCCAAGCGCCTGAACTTCTTTGAGCTGCACGGGGAGCCCAACGACACGGCTCAGGGGCCGGCCGACTTTCACTGAGAGTGTGGCGGTTGGGAGAGAGTTAAGTCGAATGTACTCGATTCATGTACTATAACCGATACATGGTGAGGTCTGCTATTACTTACGTATGTGTGCTATTCGAGGTTTGGATGTGCATGGTTGGCAGGCGGAGGAAGATGGGCGACTGTACGCTTCGGCTTGTCAGTTTCGCGGGGTGATGTCTCGTAATAGTAGTAGCCAGGATTGGTAATCTGAACAGAGTCGCAGTTTGTCGAGAACAATGCAACTTATCTCGAACGTACTCACCATCATACTAGTACTCATAGTACCTGGTGAGCAACGAGGAGGAGAGTGGGTGGAGCGCACAGTATAACAGTGTCGCAAGGAGAGCGAGCTGCTCGGCTCGGCGATAGTTCGGATAGAAGGTCAACGGGGCGCGGGTGGGTCGTACAATGCCGAGTCCCAGTTGAGGCGACAAAATCAGGCCATGATTTGGGACTTCCGAAGTCCGTCATGAGTCAATCTCATAGAAGGGGGCGCGCATGTCGTCATCGGATGAATTACTTGCTCTTAGGTACAGCAAGGCTTTTAAAGCGCAGGATATCACGGAAAAACACCAGAGGAGGGTTTGATTTGTAAGAACCCTATGTACATTCCTGCTGTGGCCAATACGCAGACTCGGTAATATTGAGGACGGCTGTTCACATGACGTTGAAGCCGCGAGGAGGCGAATCTTACTTTTGGGTGGATAACACGGAAGTAGTAGAGACCGTACAGAAATTTATGGTTGCAAAAAGTCACCTGAATTCGTGAGTCGGACGTGAGGGCCGGCACTTACCCTTCCTCGGAGACGCGCCCCTCACTGAGTGGACCGGGATTTATACTCTCAACCCAATCAGAGAATCTCAATTTCATATTTCAAGGCACAAAGAGTACGTATCGGCTATCGTGGCGTAATCGCCCGTGCCGAGATCACAAAGTACCCAAAGTACTGTACGTACGTAGTAACTGTACCTGTAGCAACGGAGGAGGCTGCGGACGGCTGTGGGGGGGGGGGGNGGGGGGGGGGGGTCTCCGGTGCAGAGCCCGCGCGCTGCGATTTGCTACTGGGTCCCAATGGATCTTTTATTTTATTCCTTAGGTATCTTTCTCGTTCCTTCCTTTCTCCCCCTCTAGATATATACTTTCTCGCCTCTATTATTTTGACTTGTCTCCCTCTCTGCAACCTTTCCTTCAAGACCTGTCAAAAACTCCTACTCGTCCATCTCCAATTTCAAGGTGCATAACCCATCCCATCATCGACTTTCCTCCTCGTATCACTCCATCATCCATTGCTGACCGTCAACTCCGCCCCAGATGGCGTCTGCAGCTCGCAACCTGACCCGCGTGGCCACCCGCACCACCGCGCGGAACTTCCTCGCCGTCGCCCCCCGCCAGGCCTTCCGCCAGCAGGGCCGCCGCTTCTACTCGTCCGGCTCGGAGAAGAAGTCGTCGTCCCCCGCCCTGCTCCTGGGTGCCGCCGCCGCGGCCGCCGGTGGCCTCGGCTTCTGGTACTACACCTCCAGCGACGCACCCTCGGCCGCCTCCGCCAAGGTCATCAACCCCACCAAGGAGGACTACCAGCGCGTCTACAACGAGATCGCCGAGCGCCTCGAGGAGAAGGACGACTACGACGATGGCAGCTACGGCCCCGTCCTGCTCCGCCTTGCCTGGCACGCCAGCGGCACCTACGACAAGGAGACTGGCACTGGTGGCAGCAACGGCGCCACCATGCGCTTCGCTCCCGAGGGTGACCACGGTGCCAATGCTGGTCTAGTCGCCGCCCGCGACTTCCTCGAGCCTATCAAGGGTAAGTACCCATCTCCCGTTACTGGAATTGAAGCCAAAGCCAGTTCTCCCTGCAGGAGGACACAATGCTGACGTCTTCCCACAGCCAAGAACCCGTGGATCTCGTACTCGGATCTCTGGATCCTCGCCGGCGTCTGCGCCATCCAGGAGATGCAGGGTCCCATCATCCCCTACCGCCCCGGCCGCGTCGACCGCGAGGCCTCGTACTGCACCCCTGACGGCCGCCTGCCCGACGCCTCCAAGGGCGCCGACCACCTCCGCAACATCTTCTACCGCATGGGCTTCAACGACCAGGAGATCGTCGCCCTGTCCGGCGCCCACGCGCTCGGCCGCACCCACGCTGACCGCTCCGGCTACGAAGGCCCCTGGACTTTCTCCCCCACCGTCCTGACCAATGACTTCTACCGCCTCCTGCTCGAGGAGAAGTGGCAGTGGAAGAAGTGGAATGGCCCCAAGCAGTACGAGGACAAGTCCACCAAGTCCCTCATGATGCTGCCCACCGACATGGTCCTCGTCCAGGACAAGAAGTTCAGGCCCTGGGTCGAGAAGTACGCCAAGGACAACGACGCCTTCTTCAAGGACTTCTCCGACGTCGTCACCCGCCTCTTCGAGCTGGGTGTCCCCTTTGCCGAGGGCACCGAGAACCAGCGCTGGGTTATGAAGCCTACCTGGGATGAGTCCGAGTCGAAGTAAAGACGACACGCCGCTGCAGGTGGCTGTGGGTTGGTGCTTTAGCCGAAGGAGGGAAAATATAGTGAGGCATAGAAAGGGCAAGGGGAATGTGCATAAACAGGGGGCGGGTTGGATTAGATCTTGGCTTGGCTCGCGCTGAACGTGGGCCCAACTGTACTTGCTGAGAAGAAGGGATTGAGCGAAACTTTGAATTTGTTTAAACAACAATGAGCTGGAGGAAAGCTACCGTGAGCGGTAGCCTGTAGTGTAAGAACAAGAGACGTTTTTTTATTCCCCTTACTATTGCACGAATCGACGTCCTGGATCCCATTACCATCGTGGCATTGAGTTGCAGAAGATGGCCCTCGGCGTGGGACGGAACCTGACTCTTGGTTTCCTCACCGATGCTTCATAGCGATATTCATCTTTTTTTTTTTTTTGTCTCGCACTCTGAATATCAATGGCAACCTGATACCTGCTTTAAGCTGTCGTTGAAGCAAGTCATTTCCAGTTAGAAGCCGCATGTTGAAGGGAGTCGGGGGGTATATTGTGGGTAGGTAGCGCAGTCTGGTCGCATACTCCTATGCAGGCAACCCTTGCGCATGGACGTTGACTTATGGTCCAGCTGGTCGATCAGTCCGGGCAGGCTCAACGTGTCCCATATGGAAGGCGGCCTCTTGGAACTCAGTGAGGAGAAGAAGTGGGAAGACGATGTCGGTGAGGAAGGGGTAATTAATTACCTGTAGGTGACGAAAGGCACGGTGAGGGCGACACCACGGAGGTTGGGTGAGGAAGGAGAGGTGCGGGGCCATACCTGCCTTAAAATCCAACGATGCTCTCACAACTCAGTTCTCACCAGTGGAAAGAGAGGCTGTCGTCGCCTGTAGGTCGTTCTTTCCCACAGCTCCTTCTTCTGCCATCATCAGAGTGCTGCTGCCTAGGTAGTACCTTGGTAGGTTGGAACCTAAGGTAGGTACTGTCAGTCGCGTGATGACAACCTGAAAGACGGCGTTGCCGAAAAATAAAAATAAAAATAAAAAATAAAAATAAAAAGGAAAGAAAGAAAGAAAAAGGAACAAAAGATGGTCCCGTCGTAAAGCTCGCTTAACCTCTTGAGGTGGTGTTACCCAATTTAGGTTTTGGCCAAGACGCCAACCAGGTGGCAACATCACCACTCCCACTCCCGAATCCCAGCTGAGTGACTGCCTGCCTGCTGCCATCCTCATGTACCGCCCTAGCGAGGCGCCGCAGGTAGGTAGGCACTCGTGCTGGTACATCTAGAGTTGCAATTGACAAACAGCCGGAGGCACTGATCGTCCGGCCTGGCCGTGCCGTAGGTTGCTTGCAGCGCCACAGTCCTCGTCATCATACCCGGCATTCGAAGCTGGCGGGAGGAGTTGGCCCCCGTCGCAGCTGTGAAGCCTCACCGTTCCAAGGCTTCAAGCCGGCCTTGCAAGCCTCATAAGCTACTCGTACTAGCAGCGGGTGGTCAGACGGACGGACCAACCAGGCCAATTCAGGAATGCACGCAACTCCGCCATTTCAACAGCTCCCCCACTCTATCTAGCCCTACGCGCGCGCATGCGTCGTGCTTGCCTCCCAGCAGACTCCCAACTTAACCTTCCGACCTCCTCGTCTACCGTACCCGCTGTATCCGGACTGCTCTTGCACGAACGATTGATCTCCCAGCACGGTGAACATCGCACATAAGCCACCCGACGTCAAACGCAGCGCGTACGGAGCCCAACCACGACCGACCCTGGACTCCGAGTATCTCGAGGCCCGAGCATCCAACGCCTGCCCGCAACGAAATGGGCCCGCGGCATAGCGGAACTCCGGGTCAATTCGGCAACTCAATGTCATCGTCAATGTCTCCTGACCCGACCGCGAGCCGGTCGGGCCAGGGCCAGGGCCAGAGCCAGAGCCAGAGCCAGAGTCCCCCGAGCGGAGGTCCCGGTGCCGAACAGAGCAAAGGCCTCTCCTTCAATAGCATCTTCAAGAGCCTAGCCGAGAGGCGCAATGCGCGCAGTACGGCACACCCGCCCTCCAATTGCAGGTTCCTGACGCGAAATGTATATGCGTGCTGACACCACCCAGCCGATGGGTCACAGCCCAAACGACGAGGGCCCAAGCCCGACAGCAAGCCCGCGCTGACGAGGCGTCAGGAGCTCAACCGCCAGGCTCAACGGTAAGCGACCACCGCCATCCGAGTGAAAGCTTGAGACATGTCTCATGGATGGCTCTTCACAGGACGCATCGAGAACGGAAGGAGCTCTACGTCAAAGCCCTAGAAGAGCAGGTCATGCGTCTCAGAGAAGACTACGCAACCATGTCGCAGGACAAGGAAAAGCTAGCCGTTGAGAACAGGCAACTCCGGGAGCTCCTCACGCAGTACAACATCCCGTTTCCCGGAATTCAAGGGCCGACCGGCGGCGGTAACGGCCAAGGCGATGGCAGCCACTTCGGCGGCGGCGGAGGCGACAACAGCAGCTGGGGTGGCAGCCGCGGTGCCATGTCGCAGAGCTCGTTCTCGCCCGGGGCCACGTCTCAGACCACGCCGCCCTCGGTATCATCCTGCGGACCGCCTCAGTACCAGCGCCCGAGAGGGCAGGATCTCCGGTACATGACACAGCAAGCCTCGGCGAGCAAAGGCATCGACTACGACCAGGCTGGCATTGACTTTGTCTTAACGTACGACACCACCACCTCCTCCTCCTCCTCCTCCAACCCCTCAAGGCCGTACCCGTCACCTCCCCCACAGTGATATTTTGTTGCTGGGGGACATCTCCGTTCCGTACTTGGGTAGTGGTGGTGATGGCGGCGGCGGTGGCTGATGCTCGGAGCGGGAGTACATACTACACACAAGACACGCGCAGACAGGTTGCGATTGCTAACGACGGCGACATTTCGTCGAGAGATGAGACAGTCTCGAGCGACCGTGCATGGACCATATACCACTCATGCTGGATCGAGCAAAGGACTCCGAGTACGAAAACGGGCACGCACTGATGGCGTCTTGCCCGCCCAAGCCGCTGGACGAGCTCCCGCAGGACCTCCCGTGGGGGACGAGCCACGTCCACGACGATTCAGGATCGGGCCAGAAGACCTGGGAGATCACCAAGGCCGACCTGTGCACGCTGATCGACCTGAGCGCCAGGATTGACCTCGGCGGCGAGATCACTCCCATAATGGCGTGGGGCCTGGTCATGTCGCATCCCAGGCTCCTGGATCTCGAGGTGGCGGACCTGCAGGTCCTCGCCAACGCCTTGCGTGCCAAGATAAGGTGCTACGGGTAGGTTGCAGATGATTACCGGAAGCCGGAAGTAGTCGCCCCTCGCTTACTGATGACTTTGTCCAGGTTCGGGGCGGTGACGGAAGAGTTTGAAGTCAGGGATGCCATTGACGACGTGCTGAGCAGCCATCGGCATCGGCGGCAGGTGATGGTATAGGAGGAGGTGCGCAGTGGACTAGGAGTTTGTCATTTGGAGCAAGCGAATTATTCTGTACCAGGATTTATTAATTAGGAGTAATCCATCTAATCCATCTTTTGCTGTTGACTATGATGAGGCCCCCGCCGACTTCCATCGCAGACCACGGGAGTGAGTGCCACGTGCAGCAGTGGTGTGTACCGCAGTATGTACCTCTACGTGGTGAGATCTGAGGTGGTGGTGCTGGGTGGTGCTGGGTGGTGCTGGGTGGTGCTGCTGAGTGGCGCGGGGCTTTCACATTTTCGTTCGATTGCCCCACACCCCACCACAAATTCACCCAGGCGGTCCAAATTCTACATCCGAGTCTCTGACCACATCGGTTGAAAGTGAAGCGTCGTCGTCGTTGTAGTCGTCGTCGTCGTCGTCTCGTACCCCCTCCACCCCCCTCCGAGTCGATACACACAACCCCGCCCATCATGACAGACTCGCTCGACTACGTCCGCATCTGCGAGAGCTGCCCCCCCGCCGACGGCTGGGGCCCGCCCGTCACCACCCAGACCACCCTCGATGGCGTGCCCTATGCGCCCTTCTCCAAGGGCGACAAGCTAGCCCGCATGGCCGACTGGACCACCGAGGGCAAGGATAGAGAGCGCGGAGGCCGCATGCAGTACAACCGCAGCTACAGGGGTGAGTGTCTTCTGGTGGCGTGGTTGGGGAAGAGGGGGGAGATAGAGAGAAAAAAGACAAGCACACGTACTGACACACGTTACAGACCAGCAGGTGTACGGCTCAAGCCATGCCCTCACCTTCAGCGCCCCCGCCGCCGAAGACGAATCCTCCTTCTCCATCGTCAGCAACACCCGAGACAGCGCCAAGACGAGGTACGGCCGCGGCGCCGTCTTCACCCGCGGGCGTGGCCAGCGCGGCGGCCGCGGCGACGCCCGCAACCCGAGGGGCCAGTCCCAGCGCTCCGGCCCCGGCGGCAGGCAGGGCGGTGGCTACGATCGCGGCGGCCGCGGCGGCGGTGGTGGCCGCGGCGGTCGCCGCTTCGGCTGGAAGGACTACGACAAGCCCGCCCGCACCCGCGAGGCTAGCATCCAGGTCCGCGGCGACTGGCACCTGCTCGAGGAGATCGACTTCAACCGCCTGACCAAGCTGAACCTCGACGCCGACGAGGGCGAGGACCTCGACGACTACGGCTTCCTCTACTACTACGACCGCTCCTACGACAAGCAGCCCGTCAAGGGCGCCGAGCGCAAGCTCACCGCCCTCGACCGCTCCTACTACAGCGTCACCGCCTCGAGCGACCCCGTCATCCAGGAGCTCGCCGAGCGCGACGAGGCCACCATCTTCGCCACCGACAACGTCCTCTCCATGCTCATGTGCGCCCCGCGCTCCGTCTACTCGTGGGACATTGTCATCGTCCGCCAGGGCAACAAGGTCTTCCTCGACAAGCGCGACAACGCCGCCCTCGACCTGGTGACGGTCAACGAGAACGCCGCCGACGCGCCCCTCGAGGCCGCCGACGGCAACAAGGACGTCATCAACCAGCCCGACGCCCTCGCCCAGGAGGCCACCTACATCAACCACAACTTCGCCAACCAGGTCGTCACCGAGGGCGCCAAGGTCGACATGAACAACGAGCACCCCTTCTACAACGCCTCCGAGGACGTCGACCCCCCCGCCAGCAAGGCCTACAAGTACCGCCGCTTCGACCTCAGCACCACCAACGACGAGGAGCCCCTCAACCTCGTCGTCCGCACCGAGGTCGACGCCGTCCAGAAGAACGCCATCAGCGGCGAAGACCAGCACCTCACCATCAAGGCCCTCAACGAGTTCGACAGCAAGGCCCAGGGCAGCGGCGGCGCCCTCGACTGGCGCAGCAAGCTCGTCACCCAGCGCGGCGCCGTCGTCGCCACCGAGATGAAGAACAACAGCTGCAAGCTCGCCCGCTGGACCGTCCAGAGCATCCTCTCCAAGTCGGACATTATGAAGCTGGGGTATGTATTTTTTTTTTTCTTTCTTGTTCTCCTCCTCCCCATCTAATCTACTCCTCCTCCAACCCCCTTCCCCTTTCGAAGACAAGAAGGGAAAAGAGATGGAGAAAAAAAGATGGAAGAAACTCATACTGACCATTCGCCAGCTTCGTCTCCCGCGTCAACCCCCGCTCCAACGAGAAGCACGTCATCCTCGGCGTCATCGGCTGGAAGCCCCGCGACTTCGCCAACCAGATGAACCTCTCCCTGTCCAACGGCTGGGGCATCGTCCGCACCATCGCAGACATGTGCCTCAGCCGCGACGAGGGCAAGTTCGTCCTCGTCAAGGACCCCAACAAGTCCATCCTTCGCCTGTACGAGGTTCCCAACGGCGGCCTCGAGCGTTACGAGGACGGCGAGGACGAGGGCGAGGACGAGGGCGAGGAGGAGGCTGAAGAGTAGGATTTCCGAGGAGGAGGACGAGGTGGTGGTGGAGGAGGAGGAGGCTAACAGTAGTAAGGAGGAAGGCAACCACCAAAAAGAAACGAACAAAAGGTCACCAACTGCTGGAGTAGTAGTGATGGGTAGTGGAAGGGCTACCAAGTAAGTAGTGAGTGAAAACCAAGGTCTAGATTGGAACAGGAAATGGTCCGCCCTGGTGGCCCATTCCCTGCCCGCCCGTTTTTTTTTCCATTTATTGTTATTATCGTCATGGTCGGGGAATCAACTGGCTGGTCGTGGTTGTCCTGTGAAGGAGGGTAGGCACCGGGTTTAGATGGGTATGCTACACGGATTACTGTATCGTCTAAAAGAGGCATCCATGATTCTTCCTTCTCAACCGCGCAATACTGTTGTTACGATGCAGCTCCGACAACCGGGCGAGGTCGAGGGAGGGCGAGGCAACGTAACACCACCGTGTTGTCTCCTTCGATTGAAATTTCGTCTTGAGCCATCCAGTGTTCTACTCTGGTATAATACCACGATTTAAGGGGTCACCCCCCCCCCCATCCGTCTCCCTTTCCAACCAGGGATGCAGGAGCCCTCGAGCTATTCTCTAGGCCGACAGACAATTTCGACTCTTATAATCTATGCCTCGCCGTTACGAACCCCAAATTACCAACAAGTCAATTTTAGCTCATCCTCTCCGGGTCTCCCTTTCCTCTCAGCGGTATTTATCGGCGTAAAAGCCTCGACACTCCCATTCATGGGTCAACACCAAGAGTTCCACCGAAAGTTCTGTCCTCAGGATGAAGCCACGCAGGTCGGTGTCCCAAAGGTCCAGATTGAGCTCCGCATTCACGCGATTGAATGCCTCGCGGAAGACGAAGAAGGCCTCCTTCAGCCTGTTGTCCCGGCCGTAGTCCACGACGAGACCATCCCGCCAGAGTTCGATCGTCATGTTGCGGAAAGCCTCATAGATGCCCATGGCGAGGCCAGAATTGATTGACTGGTGCGTCGCCTGGAGGAGGCCCTCAGATAGGGCCTGTACGTATTCTTCACAGGCTATGTCATCGGCGTTCGGCGGTAGAGGCCTCGGGCGGCGGACGCCGTGGGTTGGTGGAGGTAGTTGTTCTGCGTGCTGAGGTCTTGGGGACTGGAAGCCTATATCCTAGGAGGCCCGGTGCTGCTCCCTTACATGCTGTGGCCCTTGATGCTGTGCCCCTGGATACTGCGGCCCTAGGTGCTGGTGCCCTGAAGGTTGTGGTCCTGGATAATGAGGTCCTGGATGAAGCGCTCCTGTGCGTTGGTGCATCGGCTCTATCAAAGATCCCTTGCCGAGCACAGCAGAGGCGGAGCTAGGCGCCTGAGGTACCCCTCCAACAACTTCTCTAATAGAAGGCAGTGACCAGCCGGTGGCGCGCGGGTTCTCCGCACCTTGTGCCCCATGGGTACCCGGAACAGGTGTCGCCAGGGTTTCTCGGTTGGAAGGCATCGCGCCGACGGATGTCGCAGCAGTATGAGGCAAACGAGGTGACGGATAAGGGAAATCGGAGCTCCTTCGCTGCCTTGAGCGCCCGTACGGTGAATAATCGGCCGTCCGCCTCTCGTCCTGGTCTCGAAAAGGGCGAGATTGTTGTGAGGCGTGGCCCTGGTGGAAGAACTGCCGGTGTCGGTCTGGGCCCGGGGGTTGAGTGGCGGGTATATCAGGTCCATGTTGGTGTCCCTCCTGGGTTCGCACTGGAGACGGCATGAGCGTTAAGACAGCGGCCGCAACGTTGGCAGCGGCCGCAACGTTGGCAGCGGAGGCAACCTCGGCACGATGAGGGGGATATTCCACAGCCTGGTTGAGCTGGGAAGAGGTTATGAGTTCCGATGAACGAGGCGAGACGGGGGCCTCGCCACTGCTCCGGTATGCCGGCGACTGGCCTTGATATGTCACTCCTGGTGTCGACAGCGGCTGTGCGTATCTTCCTCCTCCTCTCCCCCTACCTCTCCCTCTCCCTCTAACTCCCCTTCTTCCTCCTCGCTTAGCGCTACCACGGCTCGCTGCTGACGGCCTCGGCTCCCTTGGCGAGGCCTCCCAGCTCACACTCGCCGGATCCAGCTCGTGGCGGGCGGTGGCCCTGAGCTTGCCGCCTTCGCAGCACTCGCGACAAATGGAGAACGCACAGACATCACACTTGTGCATGACTCCACGCCCTGCGTGCTCGCACATGTCGCACTTGGCCATGGGCATACTGTATCGAGACCACCCATGGTGGCGGGTCCGGGCGGGCCGCGTCGAAGGGATTCGGGTGGGAGCCGCCACAGCCGCATCGGGGGAGTCCCCAGTGGGAAAACTCGTTCGGGGGTCGGACGCTCCACCGGGTGCTTGATCAAGAGCATTGGGCCCCGTGAGGGCCTCTCGTGGGGATCCCACCTCCTTATCCTTGCCACCTGGCGGATTCGCAACAGAGGTGACGGGAGGCTGGGGGTAGGGACCTTCCTCGTCATGAGTAGCCATGGTGTGCCCTAATAATTGAGACTCGGAAGAGTCGTGCGTGTTTCGGACCGCGTCACCAAAGTCAGGTTTGCACCCCTTTTTGTGCGTGTCCTGGAAGCACGTTAGAAATAGGGAGAGTTGGCCAACAGTTGGCCACGGCACCAGCACCACGGAATAGAGGAGGGCTTACTTCTTTGGCTCCCGATATGTCTCAAGGTTGGAAAGTCTCCGTGATATTTTAGGCATGCTCGCCAACCAAGGTCCAAGAGATGCTCGAAAGGCAATGTTGGAAGCCAGGCAAGGAGGCAAGAGGACAGACAGGTCCAGCCAGAAGCCACTCGGGTTTTTGTAGGCCCTCTTGAATAGAGAAGAGAGGGTGAAGAAGGCGCCATGGTACAATGGATTCACTGCCTTCAGGAGATGGGATGAGATGGCACGAGGGTGCGGCTTGCAGAGCGTGTCATGGGCTATGGCAGCGGCGGCAGGCGGTCAAGAGCAGCCCATCCGTGATTCAGAGTTGAATGGTTTCGCTCCGGGCAGCACCGAGCGCCCACTGCCCCGTCTCGCTCGATGGGAATTATTTACTAGCCTTGACATACTGGTAGTACTGTTAGTACCTGTGCTGTACAGAGTACTAGAGCAGGATGGAGTCGGATCCTCTCGCTCGTGGGTTTCGGGGGTAGCAGCGGCAGCGAGGCGAAGACGCCATCAACAACAACACGCAATCAGGCCACCGGCGAGATATGCATGATTCATCCTCCACGAGGGACTCTAGCCCTGGGAATGTCAGCATACCGAAGTTTCTGTCGTGCTCGGTTTTCATACGAGATTGATGGGCTTGGCCGCCCGGATTGAAGGCTTGAAGCCATCGTCAGGTTCGACAGCACAATAGCTAGGGTGAGGGAGAGCTTCATCGCGATCCGTTGTGTACAAGGAAGGTTGTCCAAGACCAGCAGAGGTAGATTAATGATATTTCGGCGAGATTCCAATGATGGGAAAGAGAGATCATGACCCCAGGTGGGACACATGTATTGATCGTCTGAAGTCGAAGTTGAGGTTGTGACCCGTTTGGCAGCTGGTTGCGGCTGCAGGGTAGGTACATAATAATAAGTGGGCAAGTTTTTAACGTCAGTAGTCCTTATATGAAGCCCAATCTGACCACGGTCCCGATCCGCGTATCTTATCGATACGGGAATCTCGTCGCCGCTTTATCTCGTCTGACATCTCAAACGATATCCAGGGAAGGCGCGGACACCACACTGAAAGGAGAGACCCGAGGGAACTCGGGAAGTTTATCACTGGGTACCTAACCTACTACTACTACTAATTAATACTAGGTATCCGTACTTGCTTATTATTCATCCACCTCCATCACCAGTGCAGCCGAGTCCAGAATCCCGGAGAAAATAGGCTGACTCAGGGAGCTAAAGACACAAAGGCTAAATGCGGAGATCACCCACAATAAAGGTCAGATTAATAATAATAAGAGAAAGAGGAATCTCTTAGGCCCGGGAGCCTCTTAGCTATCTATATAAAAGAATTAATTACGTCACCTTCCTTAATTTAGGGCCCTAAGGCCCTCGTCCCTTCTAAAATTAGTAATTATAGCTTCCCTTAAGTATTATACCTAAGGCCCTTCCTTCCGCTTTAAATTAGCTAACTTACCGACTTAGGTGGAGTTCCTAAGTTAGCTCCTTCCACGATACGGCTAATAAGTAGCGCCCCTAGCGGCCACTCACTTAGCCTCTATTCCGGTAAGGTTCTCTAATACATTTAGGCTATTAATTATACCCTAATTCTTAGTTATATTTACTAATCCACGTAGTTAACTTAGGCCTTAGCGGATCTCTGGGGTTAGGCTAATAATAGTCCTTTAGGGCCCTCTAAACATCTAAGCGGCTATATCTAGGCGCTACTTAACGGCTTTTAGTTAACTTCTTAGTTCCTAAATTTCTTTACTTATAGTGATGAAGATTCTCTTAGTAATATTAGTCTAGGTGCTTACTTACCGTTTTTAGCTCATGCTTAGGGTAGTTTAAGCTTACTAACCTTACTACTTAGCCTAGGCCTAGGCTTAAGGTGTCGGTCCTAGTTTATTAAGAGTTAGAGTCTAGCCGAACTTTCGGGCTTAAATGCCTATACCTAAGTTATACACCTTCTCTTCTTTATAAAGTAGAATTAGTAAATAGAAAAGAGGCTATATATATTCTTTCCGGGCCTAATTCACTATCTTCCTTAGCCTCTCCCTAATAGTATAATTCGAGATGGCTTTCTTAATTAACTTAGTTATATTACCTAGGTTATATACTCTAATTAGGTAGGCTTCCCTCTAATCGGGAGTCTAGGTATATTAATACCTATTATAAATCTTAGCCGCCTTAGTTAGTTACTAACTATACTCCTTACTCTTAGTAAGGGTAAGCCACTCTTTTAACTCGCTCTTAAATAAGTATCCAGGTAGCTAAACGGTAATCTCTTTATCCCTTAGTATTCGCTTAATAATCGTTACCCTCTTTATTAAGGTAGTAGTACTACCCGTTTAGGTTCTCTTATTATTAAGACTTGGCTTTTAAGATAATCTAGTGGGGTTAAATCTCTTATTACCTCTCGGGGAGGTGCGGCGGGGAGCACGATTATTCCGGAGCCTTATTATTAGCTAACGAGGGGGGGTCTTAAGTGGCGGTATAGTGTTAAATACTACTCTCTTAAGAGTAAGTACGGATTTAAGTTATATAAACTTAGCCTTAAAAGGTGTTAATTCTTTAATACCCGTAAGCTTATTTAACTCGGTTAGGGGGGAGCTTTATTTTATAATTTAAGTTTATTATACTTAATGTAAGTATTAATAGTGGCGGAATTCTTATCTCGGGTAGCTTTATCTAAGGTACTTAAGGCTTAATCTCTATTTATTAAGTCTTAATACTAAGTGGTAATACTATTAGTATCTCCGGTAGTTAGGGCACTTATCTCTTACTCGAATCGACTTTTAGGCTTAATATACTTAGGTTCCTACTATATAGTAACTTACTCTAGCTTAGGGGCTCGTTTAAGCTAGGTAGTAGTAATATTACGTGTGTTACGGTAGAAGATATTATTTATAATATTCTCCGGGTCTAATTTTAGCGCGGTAGCTCTTAAGTAATGCGGCTTATACGATACTTAGGGAAATTAAAAAGAAAATAATATAAAATAAATAAGAGCCTCTGACGATAAATATAATAATAATTTCGGGCCCGAATAGCCCTTATAGTAGTGGTGGTAAATACGGCGGCATAATGTAGTAAAAATTAAGCGGTGTTATAGTATATAAAGGAGGAAGTAAGCGTACGTTATAATCCATGCTAAAATAATAACAAAGTAAGCGCTTAACACCTCCTTTAAAAATAGGATCTTAAGCTATTTCCGGTTTCTCTCCCTTCTTAAGGACGCTCTTTTAAGTAATTTAGGCTTATTATAATGCCTTAAATAACTTATTCTTAGGTTAAATTCCTTTAGATAATCGTAATGGAACTCCTACCCCTTTCCCTAAAGTAGCTTACTTTTATTAACGTTCTCTAGCTCTTAGGAGGCTCTTTAATCCGGCCCTTAATCCTAAACGGACCGGTCTATCTTAAGCTTAGCTTCGGGGGTTTACCTTCCTACGAGATTATTATAGTCTAACCTACACTAAACTTATTCTTAAACCGAAGCGTATACCTCTCTCTCCTTTATTTATTCTTTTACTCTCTTAAATCTTTAGCCTTACCCCAAACTTTTTATAATACTACTACCTTAAGAAGCGCTAATCTAGTATATTACTTATTATCCTTATACCACTATACTTCGTTATTTTTAACGGCTAACTTTAGGCTCTTAAGCCTTAGCTCTATTAGGTCTTAGGGAAACTCCCCCCTCGGTTCTAAGCTTATAAAGATCTCTAAGGGCGTGAACCTAACTAACTATATATATCGTGTATTTATCGCCTAGGCTACCTAATTTAAGCCCTTATCTTAGTTAGCAACTCCTTATGTAACCTTATTAATAACTACCTAAGCGATCTTATTAGAGACTTTTACTAGGCTAACTAACCGGTGAGACTTAACTAAGGCGTTCACTATAGTAATTCCCTCCTCCGTTATAGCTACCTTAAACTTAACTAACTTAAAGGCTAATCTAAGGTCCGTGTAAAACGTAATCGGGGCTTAAGGTAATGTAACTACCCACTCCTTTACCATCCTAACTATCTCCGTAGTATATATTATTCGGGCGGCTCTTAGCTAAACGTATCTTAAGAGATAGTTAACTAGAACTAGGATGTAACGATAACCCTATACTAATTTAAGGAATAGGCCTAAATAATTAATTTTAATAACCTCTAGCGGTTCCCTTACGGTAACCGGCTAATTTAGTAACTTCGGCTTACACGCTATATATCGGGCGTAAAGAAGGTAACCCTAAATATAGCTAACAATATCTCTAGCCATTCTAAGCTAGAACATAGCCTAAGTTAACCTCCGCTTTATAATCTTAAGGCTAAAATACCTAGACCGATTATAAGCTTCCTTTAAGGCTCGCGGTACCTTTACCTTCACTAGGCATTTTAACTATTTATAAGGTAAACGTTTCTATAAGGTACTATTAATTATCCTAAATAACTAAGCTTAGTTATTAACTCCTCGTTTCGTATACCGGTTTATAGCTTCGTATTTAGGGGTTTAAGCTAAGTAATGTACTACATTATAATATTAATTATTATCCACGTACTTCCTTAAGCCCGCTAGTTTAGGTCGGACCTTAGCCTTAATAGACATCGTGTGTAATAAACTCTAATAGCCCTTAAGTCCATTAGACTAAATCTAAGCGGCCCTTAGATCTTCTTCTAAATAAATCTTAACTAAGTTACACTTAGGGATAGTAGTGGGTTTACTCTTAAGGAGCTCTTCGTATCCTCCCTTACTATCCTTTTAAATCTAAGCGCCCTTAAGGCTAACCTCTCTAACTAAGTTTAATTCCGGTTCGTAATTATAATTAGGGTTATAGAAAACCGTTCGCGATAGCTTATTTATAGCTAAATTTCGCTTTCCGATAATGTAGTTAATCCGGATGTTTAGTATTCTTAGCTTTACTACCCATTAAGCGTAGATCCCCTTATACTAAGCTAAATCGATAAACCACGTTAAGGGCTTATAATCCGTGTATATAGTTAAAGCTTCCTAATAAGTTAAGTAGTGACGGTACCTTTAGTAGAACTTAATAATAATGTATAACTCTCGCTTATAAGTGCCGTAGTTCCTTTAAGCTTTAGTAAAGCTAAAAGCATCGTATAGTAATAGAAAGGGCTTCCTATCCCTAACCTAAATAATTAAATAGCTAGCACCGAATCCATTAGTATCTAAGTATAGCTTAACCGGTCTGTTAGGTATGTAGCTATGTATAGTAACTATTTATATAACCTTCTCCTTTAGGATAACGAATATAAGTGCTTTAACTCTCTTTTACCTTTAGGGCATATCTCCCGTTAAGCGATTTAAGGGCTTAGTAATTTCCGCGTAGTTCTTAATCTAGGGCCTATACGGTCCGATAGCGCTTAGGAAGGCTCGCACTTTAGTTTAGTTCTTCGGAACTGGGAACTCCCTTAGCTTCTCTAGGCGTTCGGCCTTAATATAGGCCTTACCGCTAATTTTATACTCTTACCTTAAGGCGAGGATCTTTATTATTCCGAGCCGAATCTTTAAGAAGTTTAGCTTTATTTTAGTTTATAGGAGCTAAGGTAAGAAGTAATCCTTAAAGAACCTTCACTAAGCTTTAAAAAACTTATATATAGTGAAAATATTATTAATATAGTTTAGGTAAGGTGTTAAGCCTTTAGGGGTCTCCGGTAGTAATAGTAAAGGTTCCGATAGCGGTTTAGGTATACCTTTAAGTTTAATTTTTATTATCTTAGTTATTCCACTCGTCGCTAACTAATATCCTTACGGCACTCGAGTTAGCTATATCTAAGGATATCCCGGGATATTAAACGCTAAAATATATCGTAACTTAAGCTTTAAGCCCATTCCCTAGTATACGTGCTTTAGGTTAACCTAACCTAGGCACTAAATCTAAGGATCTATTAGCTTATTATACACCTCTCTTATTAGCGGAATCGGGACTTTAGGAAGTTCCTTATAAATATAAGAATAATTAAAAGTTATCCTTTATTTAGCTTAAGGATCGGCTTTATTCTTAATTATTATCACCGCTAGCGAGTCTCACGGTAAGAGCTCCCTATTCGTAGCTATAGTTAACTCGTACACTCTAGTATAAACTCCCTTACTAATTAGCTAATTTATTTAGAAAAGCTAGGCTTTATTCTAACGCTTTCGCGGTAAGTGGTTTTAAGGCTTAGTGCCCTCCTGTTACGACCTGATATGCGGCCTGCACGTAACTGTATGGACCCTCATTTCTTTTCGTTAATTATCGTCACCTAGCAGTAAGTATATAGGATCACGACCAGATCACCGTGCTCTCACGGTAATCCGGCCTAAATCATAACCGGATCGTTAAGATCCTCTCACGATCCCTCTTAGATTATGACCACCTTATTACGATCCTTTAAGTATATAGACGCGGTCTTAAACCGCTTTTAGTAAGAGCTACTCTAACTCCTTAGCTATCAATATAGAAGTTAACGCTCGACTTATTCTAGTTCTTAAGTCTCGCACTAGACTGTGACCTAACCTGTCTAAACGACATCTTAGTCTTTCTATTAAAATATAAACCGACCTTTATCTACCTTATAGCTAGACCCGAACGTTATATATTAATAGCTCTTATTTAGTGGACTATTATATCACCCCTAAGTAATACTTCGACACCCACATTATAGCTCTAAGCACGACCCTAACCCTAACCTTATTTAACATCGGAACCACTTTAACGTACACTTAGATGGAGACTAAAGACATTAGCGAAATCATCAAACCTTAACACCTAACCCCATTTAACGGAACTTTAGGAACACTTTAAGGATTCCTCACTTAACTTAAGGCTTACCATTAGTTCTACCCTAAGAGACTTAAGAATGACCTTAATAAGGTCCTCTATATAGGAACTTATTTAAAGGAAACCGCTCTTACTTAGTTCGAGTCTATCCTATGAGATTACCTTAATAACGAACTATAGGATTAGGACTAAGAAACTATAAATATCTTTACTAATTTTGCTAACTTTAAGGAAGCTATTAAAGAGGCTTTCGGAACCGTTAATAAATAACGATAAGCTATTAAGAAACTTAAGACGCTTAAATAGCGAGGATCCGTAGCCAACTATATAGCTACATTCCGATAAATTGCTATAAGCTTAGATTAGGATAACGAACCCTTAATGTTAGCCTTTTACGAAGGACTTAAGGAAGAAGTTAAGGACGAACTCTACCGAGACGAAGAACCCGATACCTTAATTAAGTACATTACTATAGCTATGCGAATTGATAACTAATAACACGCGTAATGATAGTAAAAGCGTAACCGAGGATTTGGATTCATTCCGTACATTATAAACTAAGGTAGGAAACGCTAACTAAGAGGAACTAACTAAAGGCGTAACTAATTAGGAATTACGTAAGCTTATTTAATAAACCCCAAACCTATAGAACTAAATGTAGTTTAACGAGATAAGAAGAACCTTATATACTATAATTATGGAAAGAAAGGACACTTTATATAAGAATGCTAATCACTTAAGAAGGGGAAAGCAAATTAGAACCCTATGCTAAAGAGTAAACAATAAATCAATATATTAGTGAATAAAACCTATTTAGGATACGAAATCATAAGAATGGGCGAATTAATTAGGACCACTTACGCCTCACTCTTATAGACTATATGTTATAATAACGTATATTTAATCTATAAGTCTAATAAAGACGTAAAGGGATGGTACCTTAAGAAACTAAAGGCACCCTAAACAATCGCTATGCTT
>JPKY01000269.1:0-10963 GCA_000769265.1 Hapsidospora chrysogenum ATCC 11550
ATAGGTGACGGTATTTAATGATCGCTATTTAAGGTTTCCTTATTTATTAACTTATAGGAGTTGTCCCGTTACCTTTACTTCTCTTATGTTATAATCTAGTCGCTAGCTAAGAGCGTTAGCTCTGCCGTTTTCTGATCCCTTTCGGTAGATAATCTCGAAATCGAAATCGGCTAAGAATTTAGCGTTTCTTAATTATCGTTTGCTAAGTTCTTACGTCATAGCGAAGTATATAATATTCTTATAGTTAGTGTAGACCTTAACCTTATGTTTGCTTCCCGTGAGGTAATGTCGGAATTCTTTAAATGCTTAGATAATGGTTAGGAACTCCTTATCGTAAATTAGGTAGTTAAGCTTTACTTCATGGAGCTTCTTAGAGTAAAAGGCGATTAGTTAGAGTCTTCCCTTATTATCTCGTTATCCGATTTAAGCACTAATTGCGAAGTCTAAGGCGTTAGTTTTTAATTCCACTTATCGTTTGGGGTTAAAGGTTGTTAAGACCACGTCTGAAGTGATTATATCCTTGATTTTATCGAAGGCTTGTTGGCATTCTTCTATCCATTCGAATTTCGTCAATCCTTTCGTGAGGTTTGTGAGTAGTGTCACGATCTTACTAAAATCTCGCATAAAGCGTCGATAGTAGTTAGTGAGTCCAATAAAGGCTTGCATATCCTTCACGTTCTTAGGTGTTAGCTAGTCGCGTACTAATTCGATTTTCTTTAGGTCCATCCGAATCTCGTTCGGGGTGATAATATATCTGAGAAATTCCACTTTCTAAACGTAGAAGTGACTCTTCGTAAGTTTAATGAGGAGTTTCGCATCTTATAGCGTTTATAGTACCTTATATATATAATCCTTATGCTCTTTAAGGGTCTCTAAGAAGATTAGGATGTCATTTAGATACATAATAACGAAGATGTTTAGGTATTCTCACAGTACCGTGTTGATCATTCGCTAAAATGACGTTAGGGCATTAGTTAGGCTAAAAGGCATGACTAAGTACTTAAATAGTCCGAACTTAGTTCGAAAGGCTATCTTCCATTCGTCTCTAAGCTTAATGCGGATAAGATTGTAAGCGTCCTTTAGGTTAAGAGCTGTAAAGTACTTCTTGCCGTGGAGCTTATCTCGTAGTTTAGAGATGAGCGGTAATGGTGTTCAGTCCTTAATGGTGACATCGTTAAGCTACCGGTAGTCCATAACTAACCGTAGCTTCCCATTTTTCTTTAGAACGAACATTACTAAGTATCCTACTTCCGATTTGGATAGCTAAATGTAACCTTTAGCGAGTTTATCGTTTAGATATTCCCGTAGTGTGGTAAGTTGCGTCTCGTTAAGGTTATAGATCTTATGGAACTTAATCGTAGCTCCGTCTTTAAGGTAGATTTTATAGTCCCATTAACTATATTCTGGCAGCTCTATGTTGAGTTTTTCTTAGAACAGTTTAGCGTATTTATGATATTCCTTAAGGACGTTCTTCATTCTGTTTTCGTTCTTTAAGGGCGTTTCTTTCTGTTGGCTAAGTGTCTTATCGACATGACTTAGGTGTCGTTTAAGGAGTGTAATTATCTTCTTGACTTATTTGTCGTGTTTCCGTGATTGCTTATGTCGTAAACTAGGTTGTAGGCTCTTCTAAGTCGCTACTATGGTTGTTGTCGTTTCCTTTAACGTCATTGCCTACACGGCTCGCTTATAGCTTCCTTATAAAGCTTCTTTAGAGGTTAAGTCGTCGCGAAATTTCGCTTCTTCTAGTCGTAAATAATCATTACGCGCTACGGTGTCCATCCATCGTAGCTAGCCAGTACGCTAATCGATCATAGGGTTACTTTCCTAAAGCTATAGGTGACCGAGTATTAGATCATAACCGGATAGGTTTATAACATCGAAACTGACTTACTTATAGTGTCCTTAGATAAATATGTCGAGATGATCAGTCTCTATGTTAACTTTCCCACCATTATAGTTAAAGGCGTCGCCTTCGATGTTATATAGCCTATAAGGCTCGACTTTCTGATGCTATAGTAGCTAATAGTGGTTAACTATAGCTGGGGATATGTAGTTGCCTATCGCACCACTATCTAATAGTGCTCATATACGATATCCTTAGATCTGGATATCTAAGACCGTTTTTATGCCGCGATCTGCTTATATCGCGTAAAGGGTCCTTAAGGTGTTTAAGTCATTCTATAGCCCTTTTATAGATAACGCTAGTCGTTTTTTGCTTAGTTGTTCTTATTTCCGTGTACGCATTATTATGCGTTACTCGCTTCTTCGAGTTCTTCCTAAACTGTGGCGAGTCTTAGGTTATTCGTTTATTTCGTCACGAAATTAAAGTTTCTAGCCTGAAGGTAGTACATCTCGTCTATATGTCTTTTCGGGTTTTCCTTCTTATTGCATTCCTTATATGGAAAGAGCTCGTAAAGGTAATGCCTAAGTGTCTTAGTTCCCGGGTTTATTAGCTAATAGTACCGTTCTCTTAGATTGAGGTTCACTAGCTTCGTGTTTCTATATCCATCGGAATCGTAAACGCTTTCCTCATCGTTATTCTCCGATGAGCTTTTATATATATAGGTTATGGGGAGTTTCTTCCTAATCTCCTCCTATCGTTCCTTCTATCCTAGTTGGGTTTCTTTATTCCGAAAGAAGTTAAATCCTTCGAAGTATAGGTTACTTATAGGGTTTAGGATGTCGTTATAGCGTAGTAAGGCTTTTAGGACGCACTCTTAGCATTTGAGGATGTGCTTCAGTACCTTTTTGGGATCCTACCTTCCCTTACGTTTCCGCCATAGCATCTCTGTTTGTGCTTACTTAAGTCGTTCGTATTGTTTGTCGTCTTCGTGATGTCATTAAATTTCTTCCCGTCGTTTTTTATGCCATTATTGTACCTTATACGCTATATGCATCTTATAGTTCTCTCGTTCGTAGTTATATCCATCTTTAGGGTCGCTATTTAGGAGATAGACTTCTAGTGAGTTATATTATAGGGCTACCACCCGAGCTTCTTCGTTACGGTGCACGAAACGGAGGTACTCTACTTCTTCCTAAGTGTATAGTTGAGTGATTCTAATGTTTAGTAGTTATCGTGGAAATGTGTTATGTCGTCCTTTCTGTTTGAGGTGTATCTCATAATGGTGGTAAATACATAAGATCCATCCGATCTCTTTGTGGTCCTAATGTCTAGGTGCTAGTCGTTCGTCGTTACCGAATACCTATCGTGATGTAAGGTTTTTAAGGTTAAATAGTTATTAAATGTTATATACTAGAACGAACACGACTCAGCATCCTCCTTTTGGCATAGGATTTTGCTTAGCGCTTACTATATGTTTTTAATCGTCTACGGTCATTCGTGCGAATAGTATAAGATTCTCGTCCTACCATTCCCGGATTTCTTCTATTCCCATTAAATCGGTGGTTTCTCCTTCGTTATTTTCTTTCTTTATGTCTTAGAGTAGTTAGGTTGCTTATTATTCCCATTCCTTAGCTTCGCTAGTCCTTATGGACTCATTAGCCGAATAATCTCCTTCGTCTTTTTTAATTATAGTTCGTTTAAGCATGGCGATTGTCTAGGATGCCTTTAGTTTCTTAAGGTACCATCCCTTTACGTCTTTATCGGACTTATAGATCAAACATGCGTCGTTATAATATACGGTCTATAAGAGTGAGGCGTAAGTAGTCCTAGTTAATTCGCCCATTCTTATGATTTCGTATCCTAAGTGGGTTTCGTTCACTAGTATGTTAATTTATCGCTTACTCTTCGGTATGGGGTTCCAATTTGCTTTCCCCTTCTTAGGTGACCGGCATTCTCGTGTAAAGTGTCCTTTCTTCCCATAATTATAGTATGTAAGGTTTTTCTTATCTCGTTAAACTACGTCTAGTTCCATGGGACTAAGGTTTGTCGAGTGAGCCCACGTAGTTCCTAGTTGATTTCGCCTTTAGTTAGTTCCTTATGGTTAGCGTTTCCTACCTTAGTTTGTATTGTACAGAATGAATCCGAATCCTTAGTTACGCTTTTACTATTATCATATGTGTTATTAGTTGTCAATTCGTATAGCTATGGCGATGTACTTGGTTAAGGTGTTGGGTTCTTCGTCTCGGTAGAGTTCATCTTTAACTTCCTCCTTAAGTCCTTTATAAAAGGCTAACATTAAGGGTTCGTTATCCTAATCCAAGCTTATAGTAATTTGTCGGAATGTGGCTACGTAGTTAGCTACGGATCCTCGTTGTCTAAGTGTTTTGAGTTTCTCGATGGCTTATCGTTACTTATTAACGGTTCTAAAAGCTTCCTTAATGGCTTCCTTAAAGTTGTTAAAGCTAACGAAGATGTTTACTATTTCTTAGTCTTAGTCTCGCGGTTCGTTATTAAGGTAATCCCATAGGATTGGCTCGAATTAGGTAAGAGCGGTTCCTTCTAGGTAAGTTCCCACATGGAGGACCTTATTAGGGTCGTTCTTAAGTCTTTCGGGGTAGAACTGATGGTAAGCCTTAAGTTAAGTGAGGAATCCTTAGAGCGTTCCTAAAGTTCCATTAAAGGAAGTTAGGTGCTATGGTTTAATGATTTCTCCGATATCCTTAGTCTCTATCTAAGTGTAAGTTAGAGTGGTTCCGATATTAGATAAGGTTAGGGTTAGGGTCGTGCTTAGAGCTATAGTGTGGGTGTCGAAGTATTGCCTAAGGGTGATATAATAGTCCACTAAATAAGAGCTATCAATATATGACGTTTAGGTCTAACTATAGGGCAGATAGAGGTCGGTTTATGTTTAACAGAAAGACTAGGGTGTCGTCTAGGTAGGTTAGGTTATAGTCTAGTGCGAGACTTAGGAACTGAAGTAAGTCGAGCGTTAACTCCTATATTGATAGCTAAGGAGCTAAAGTAGCTCTTACTAGAGGCGGTTTAAGACCGCGTCTATATACTTAGGTGATCACACTGATCGTGTGTGTGTTACGTGATGAGTGAGGTGAGCGATCTCCCTAATCGCATCCGTGTTATAAGTGATTAAGGCGATCGGTTCGTGATTAGGAGGAAAGAAAGTGGAGAAAGCGGGGCCCTTAGCAACTCACGTGCAGGCCGCAGGACGGGCCGTAACATAAAGCTATCGCTATCGGAGTTAATAGCGCTCTTAGCAATTAAGGAAGGAGTAATCGGCTTAATTAGGAAGGAACGGACTAATTAGGAGGGAATAACCGGATTAATCGCACTTATAGGGAAGGAATAACCCCGATTAGAAGGCCCGGGTAGCGTTGAGGTATAGCCCGGCCGGCCCTATTAAGAAAATGCGATTACGCGTATCTTTACACTTTATATATACACACACGTATATGCCTTATTTATAAGGCATTAGTACGTTACTACTAGCCTTAACACTATGTAACATAGCTCTCCTTACTATAGCTAACATCGTGTGTGGCTTTATTAACCTAGGGGGTAGTGTTACGTGGATGCCTTAGGCATATATAGGCTAACCCACCTACATATATATCTTCTCGTAGGCACAGGCCACAAGCCCACCTTCCTACACATATACTACTTAATACACTCGTTATGTGCCACCCCTGCTTCCTCATGCCTTTATAAAGGCCCCTCCCTCATGTAGACAGCTAAGGGTTAATGCTGCATTTAACCCTTATTAGCGAGCCTGGTTTCGCCTGCATCGAATAACTGCCCAAATGGGGGCTCCAGCTAGCGGTACAGCAACCGTGCTCGCGGCCCGCTTCACCGCATCCTTGTGGAGGAGTATATATGGTGAGTTGTTCCGCAGTGGAATCATGATGTGCCGTGTCATTAGGTGAGCACAAACCCTTTAGGCAGGGGCTAAGCCGTGGCCCCCGGTTAGGGACGCGGGGTTTAACCGCCAGTATAGCAAGACAAGAGATCCCGTCCGCTCTCCCATAGTCAAGCCGCTAAGATGGCTTGCTTATTTCTTCTCCCCGTCCCGTGCCCCACCCCGCCGTTTTCCCACGCGCTCCGTCTCCTAGCACCGGCCTAACCGTTTGCCGCCGCCTCCGTTTCGCTCCCTTCCCGCGTCCTGTTTGCCGCCCTTCTGCCGTAAGCGCCCAGTTCCTAGTATAATTCCCATCTCGGCGCCCGCCCTACACGGACGGCTCTGATTCTGGCTAAGGGAATGTTAGCCCGCCAATTCGAAAGCCATAATGAGGGCACCACCTAGCTAGGGAGGTGGGGCACTACCGTATGTTGTCTGGTTAGGTTATGCCGGGTCTCTCCTACACCGTCTTCTAAGGTTGTAGACGAATTACCCGGGGTTTAGAGTTCGGAATACCGACTCGTCTCATTTTAGCCAGCCGCCGAGGCCCACCACAATCCAGCAGAACCTTAATAAATAGCCGTCAACATTAAGGGCTTTATAGTATAGATAGGGTGGAGCGAGTGTCATAATATATAGTACTGCCGTGCGTGGGTAATTAGGGATATACAAAAGGAGGAAATCAGCTATTACGGGATTACAACATTTAACACTTCGCGGACATAGAAAATGGAGCCTAGGTCCGCGTGGTTCAGCACCTAAGGGAATTCGTGTCCGAAGATAATAGGCAGCCACACCCGCACCTCAGCGAGCTTAGACTGGAACCGCGCGGGGAGGGCCGCGTGTTACGACCCGACATGCGGCCCTCACGTGCTTAGGAGGGGCCCACCCTTTTTCCTCCAATCACTTAAGGCCGCTAGGCTCGCAACGCTCCTACATAGGTTCACTATGAGCCAGGAGGGATCACGACGAGCCTCACATAGGGGATCACAACGCTCCAACACGCGTCGTCCAAGTATATAGACGCGGTCTTAAACCGCCTCCAGTAAGAGCTACTCTAGCTCCTTAGCTATCAATACAGAAGTTAACGCTCGACTTGCTTTAGTTCCTAAGTCTCGCACTAAACTGTAACCCGACTTTACCTAGACGACACCCTAGTCTTTCTATTAAACATAAACCGACCTCTGTCTACCCCATAGCTAGACCTGAACGTCACACATTAATAGCTCTTATTTAGTGGACTATTATGTCACCCCTAGGCAATACTTTAACACCCACACCATAGCTTTAAGCACGACCTTAACCCTAACCTTATCTAACATCAAAACCACTCTAACTTACACTTAGATGGAAACTAAGGACATTAGAGAAATCATCAAACCGTAACACCTAATTCCTTTTAACGGAGCGTTAAGAACACTTTAAGGATTCCTCACTTAACTTAAGGCTTACTATCAGTTCTACCCTAAGAGGCTTAAGAGTGACCCTAATAAGGTCCTCTATATAGGAACTTATCTAGAGGGAGCCGCTCTCACTTAGTTCGAGCCCATTTTACGGGACTATCTCAATAATGAACCATAAGACTAAGACTAGGAAATAGTGAACATCTTCGCTAGCTTCGATAACTTTAAGGAAGCTATTAAGGAAGCTTTTAGAACCGTTAATAAGTAACGATAAGCCATTAAGAAACTCAAAACACTTAGATAACGAGGATCCGTAGCTAACTACATGGCCACATTCCGACAAATTACTATAAGCTTAGACTAGGATGACGAACCCTTAATGTCGGCCTTTTACGAAGGACTTAAGGAGGAAGTTAAGGATGAACTCTACCGAGACGAAGAACTAAACACCTTAACTAAGTACATCGCCATAGCTATGCGAATTAATAACTAATAACATACATGACGATAGTAAAAGCGTAACTAAGGATTTAGATTCATTCCGTACATTATAAACTAAGGTAGGAAACGCTAACCATAAGGGACTAACTAAAGGCGAAATCAACTAGGAACTACGTAAGCTCACTTAATAAACCCCAAACCTATAGAACTGGACGTAGTTTAACGAGATAAGAAGAACCTTACATACCACAATTATGGAAAGAAAGGACACTTTACATAAGAATGCTAATCACTTAAGAAGGGGAAAGCAAATTAGAACCCCATACCGGAAAGCAAACGACAAATCAACACGTTAGTGAATGAAACCCACTTAGGATACGAAACTATAGGAATGGGTGAGTTAACCAAGACCACTCACGCCTCACTCTCATAGACCGTATGCTATAATAACGTATATTTAATCCATAAGTCCGATAAAGACGTAAAGGGATGGTACCCTAAGCAACTAAAGGCATCCCGAACGGTCGCTATACTTAGACGAACTATAATTAAAGAAGACGAAGAAAAATACTTAGTCGATAAGTCTATAGAGACTAACGAAGCTAAGGAATGGGAACAATAAGCAACCTAACTGCTTTAAGACATAAAGAAGGAAAATAACGAAGGAAAAACCACTAATTTAGTGAGAATAGAAGAAATCTAAGAATAGTGGGACGAGAATCTCATACCGTTCGCATGAATAACCATAGACAACTAAAAGTATATAGTGAGTGCTAAGCAAAATCCTATACTAAAAGGAGGATACTAAGTCATGTTCGTTCTAATATATAATATTTGATAACTATTTAACCTTAAAAACCCTACACCATAATGGGTATTCGGTAATGACGAACGACTAGCACCTAAACATTAAGACCACGAAGAGATCGGATAGATCTTATATATCTACCACCATTATGAGATACACCTCAAACAGAAAGGACGACATAACACATTCCCACGATAATTACTAGACACTAAAATCACTCAACTATACACTTAGGAAGAAGTAAAGTACCTCCGTTTCGTACACCGTAACGAAGAAGCTTAGGTGGTAGCCTTATAATACAACTCACTAAAAGTCTATCTCCTAGATAGCGACCCTAAAGATAGATATAATTACGAACGAGAGAACTACGAGATGCATATAGCGTATAAGGTATAATAATGGCACAAAAAACGACGAGAAGAAATTTAACGACATCATGAAGACGATAAACAATACGAACGACTTAAGTAAACACAAATAGAGATACTACGGCGGAAACGTAAGGGAAGGTAAGATCCTAAGAAGGTACTAAAGCATATCCTCAGATACTAAGAGTGCGTCCTAAAAGCCTTACTACGCTATAACGATATCCTAGACCCTATAAGTAACCTATACTTCGAAGGATTTGACTTCTTTCGGAATAAAGAAACCCAACCAAGACAGAAAGAACGATAGGAAGAGATTAGGAAGAAACTCCTTATGACCTATATATATAAAAGCTCATCAGAGAATAACGATAAAGAAAGCGTCTACGATTCTAACGGATATAGAAACACGAAATTAGTGAATCCTAACCTAAGGGAGCGGTACTATTAACCAATAGACCTAAGAACTAAGACACTTAAGCATTACCTCTACGAGCTCTTTCTATATAAGGAATACAATAAGAAGGAAGACCTAAAGAAACATATAGACGAGATATACCACCTTTAGGCTAGAAACTTTAATTTCGTAACGAAACGGACGAATAACCTAAGACTCGCTACGGTTTGGGAAGAACTCAAAAAAGCGAGTAACGTATAACAATACGCATATAGAAGTAAGAACAATTAGGCAAAAAACGACTAACGTTATCTATGAAAGGGCTACAAAATGACTTAAACACCCTAAAGACCCTTTACGCGATACAGGCAGATCGCGGCATGAAAACGGTCTTAGATGTTTAGATCTAAGGACATCGCATACGAGCACTATTAGACAGTAGTGCGATAGGAAACTATATATCCCTAGCTATAGTTAACCACTATTAGCTACCATAGCATCAGAAAGTCGAGCCTTATAGGTTATGTAACATCGAAGGCGACGCCTTTAACTATAATAGTGGGAAAGTCGACATAAAGACTAATCATCTCAATATATCTATCTAAGGACACTATAAGCAAGTCAGTTTCGATGTTATAAACCTATCCGGTTACGATCTAATACTTAGTCACCCATAGCTTTAGGAAAGTAACCCTATGATCGATTGGCGCACTAGCTAGCTATAATGGATGGACATCACGGCGCGTGACGATCATTTACGACTAAAAGAAGCGAAATTTCGCGACGACTTAGCCTTTAAAGAAGCTTCATAAGGAAGCTATAAGCGAGCCGTATAGGCAATAACGTTAAAGGAAACGACAATAACCATAGTAGCGACTTAGAAGAGCCTACAACCTAGTTTACGACATAAGTAATCACGAAAGCACGACAAACGAGTCAAAAGGATAATTACACTCCTTAAACAGCACCTAAGCCATATCGACAAGACACTTAGCTAACAAAAGGAAACGCCCTTAAAGAACGAAGACAGAATAAAGAACGTCCCTAAGGAATATCATAAATACGCTAAACTATTCTAAGAAAAACTTAACATAGGACTACCGGAACATAGTTAATAAGACTATAAAATCTACCTTAAAGACAGAGCTATAACTAAGTTCTATAAGATCTATAACCTTAACGAAACGTAACTTACTACACTACGGGAATATCTAAACGACAAACTCACTAAAGGCTACATTTAGCCATCTAAATCGGAAGTAGGATACCTAATAATATTCGTTCTAAAGAAAAATAGAAAGCTACGGTTAGTTATGGACTACCGGTAGCTTAACGATGTCACCGTTAAGGACCGAACACCATTACCGCTCATCTTTAAGTTACGAGATAGGCTCCACGGCAAGAAGTACTTCACGGCTCTTAACCTTAAGGACGCCTATAACCTTATCCGCATTAAGCTTAAAGACGAATAGAAGATAGCTTTTCGAACTAAGTTCAGACTATTTAAGTACTTAGTCATGCCTTTTAGTCTAACTAATGCCCTAACGTCATTTTAGCGAATGATTAACACGGTATTACGAGAGTACCTCAATATCTTCGTTATTATGTACCTAAACGACATCCTAATCTTCTCGGAAACCCTTAAAGAACATAAGGATTATATACATAAGGTACTCTAAACGTTATAAGATACGAAACTCCTCGTTAAACTTACGAAGAGCCACTTTTACGTTCAGAAAGTGGAATTTCTCAAATATATCATCACCCTAAATGAGATTCGGATGGACCCGAAGAAA
>JPKY01000270.1:0-10951 GCA_000769265.1 Hapsidospora chrysogenum ATCC 11550
GGGGGGGGAGAGTATGTGAGAGGACGCAATCAAGATATGAGCAGTCGCGTACCCAGGGAGCGAATGAGAGGGAAGAGAGGGGTCAGTTTGGCTGCAGCGCCATGCTGCGAGTCCTCTGTCGGTTCATCCGGGATGGCGAAGACTGGGAGATTGTTGCTAACATCTCATAACCCCGTCGGAGAACCGCCGGCCACGGGGAGACTGGGCTCCCGTTCTCTTCATGTGATGGATGGGCAGTCGCTCTATGGGGAAGTTCCTGGGATGCGGGCGCAGAACTTCCCCGCGATGCGACCAAGATGCCAGGGTACTGTATGATGACGGGTCATAAACATGGCATGGGGTCCGAACGGTGAAACGAGCCAGCCGAGATCTGAAGAAGGGAATCCTAATGTTAGTGACGGCATATGTCCAAAACGGACCAGGCTAGCGCGGGGGCCCAGGATTATCCCAGCTCACCTCACATATCCATTACTGTACCGACATATGCACACGGCTTAGCCCACGGCGCCTGGAATACGGCGCAGCAGGGGGTATCGTTGGGCAGTTCAGGCATGGGGCCACATGTAATGTATGATGCAACGGCAGCGCTTTCATGCTTGCATTTCGCTCCTCCTGCTGATCGTGGGGTTGGGAGCAGGGCTCGACTCGCCATACTTTGTGGGATACAAACTTCGTGGGATACTTGGTGGCATTGTGGGCATTGTGCGTCGGCAGATCCACCCATCCGTCGTAGCCACGCAATTCCTGTTGCGACGGGCAAGTTTGCCACAAGGTATGCCGGTAGGTATCGTATCGTACAGTAGAAGCCAAGTATCCGTACTCGTGATGGTTCCGGGGAATCAGAGCACGGGCCTTTTATGGAGTAAATATTGGTGCTAGACTTGGAGTATGGACGCGATTCGGCCACAGGTATGTGTCGTGTCGCAGAGGTGGCGTCTTGCCGGGATTAGATCCAGCTGACACAGTTGGAAAATGCTGCCCTTTTGTCCATGCTACTGTAAGCCCCGAGGAATACTACATACGAGGACTGTACGACAGTACAGCCATCGCCGTCCGTCTCGACTGGAGCTCTGCCTCGTGTTGGTGCTAAGTAATTGTGCGGGAAGGCCCAAAGAAACCGCCAGGGCAGGTCCTTGGGGACGTATTCGGATTGTCAACTGACAATACTGTAGCATGTAGGTATGGACCACTGATCTGAGGTGGTATCTGGCGCCTGGTGGCGTTTGCTGCATAACAGGCCAACATTCGTATTAGTGATGGTAACAAGCTGTTGAAGCAGGAAACGGGGTGGCTTTCTGCGCAGCTCGTTGTGCGTAATCACCAGAGGCGGCCCCGATGAGGACGTACCGTACGGGTATCAATGTCTCCTCCGAATGACTGCTCAGGCTTATCTGTACAGCATCTTTTTCGAGTACTCGGGGCCGTGCGCCGGGTGGTGATGACGAAATATCCCCGAAGTTGATAATACAGTAATTACATATCGGTGTTGGTCGATGGTAGTGCATCAGCGAACCCACCCACCTCGTGCCTACTAAGTCGGCCTACGCGTACCTAACGTTAGTAGTGTTTTTGTGTTTGTCCGTGGCGCATGAGGGCGAGGCAATGTGATGGATACCTAGACACCGAGACTCCTCCCGAGTGACTCAAAACCTCTGACGGATGTGCCAACCAGAGACGAAGCGGTACATACAGTCAGTAAGTACCTGGTATGGCGGAGAGGTCCACGGTTCAGTCCTGACCCGGGGCACCAAGGGCGGAAGGAACCGCACGCTGCCTACTAGCCTGGCCGGCTTCCTGCCTGTCTGTGTCTGTCGCTCTGCTGCAGCCTCGCGCCATATCCTCATCGTCCGTGGAGTCGTGAGGATAATGGTAGGCGCCAAGTACTCCTACTACTCATCAATAAGGCGGATGATGGTGCAGTTCGGTCGGTTGGTTAGTCGGGCATCTAGCTGGTCGGTCTGGCCGTCTGGGGTTGGAGCAGCCGATCGCTCCCGCACCATACATACTCGCATCTGCCTGTGCTCGTAGTCCGTATGTACCACACTACTGCTCGTACCAGCGCCAGCGCCAGCGCCAACGCCGACGCCTTGCTAGGTATTGCTCATTCGGCAGCTGTCGGTTGTGAGGAAGAGCCCGTCTCATTCGTCCGTGTCCCGGGCGCCGTGATTTTGGCTCTACTAGCGCGGCTTGGACGGGACCAGGAGCGTCTTGGCCTCGACGCGACAGCAATTGCCATCCCACACTCCGACCGTTGGAAAAACTCGATTGGCGATCCGGACCATGGCTGCATGTCAGACTGTGCAGCACATGTTGATTGATCACTGCTGCGTGTGCTTCTGCTTTCCGAATAATCGGCCCAACCGCCTGGGCCAGATCAACGGCGCTCGAAGCTCGAAGGGTATATCGTTGGGTGATAGTTCAGAGGAGGTTTGTTGGTTCACCCTGGTGCTAGAACGGACGGAACAGCCAACAGACGCAAGCAAGCTGGCTTCTTCCACAAGCTGCGACTGGCATCACCCAGAACTGTGGCAGCGCCGGTCCAGTGATCCAGGTGGGGTCCTGCGCCGCAAGAGTGAGATACTGCCTTTAGCCGCGTCTTCGAACTCTCGATATTGTGCTCTCCAGCCATATACACGAATACGTAGACAGTCCGCGTATGGACTGTTGTCGCATGTTCGTTATAATCAATAACAGAGCTCTCTTTCAACAACGATGAAACTTGATGAATATTTGGTACGTATGCGACGGGAAAGAGAGGAAGACAGATACCAGTGACCTTGTGCTCCTTACGCACCGCCGGATTATGCGATGCGATGCGCCCTGGTGTCGTGAAACGGCGCACGCTGCGGCGAGACCCGACATCGCGGATCATCCGCTGTTGGCAGGTGTTGGCTCGTAGGACGAGGCCTTCGGAGTATTACGAGGCTGGTTTGTCGTTGAGAACCGCACTGAAGGTGTTCCTCTGCCATCTGGATCCTGAAACTCGATGTCGGGTTCAACTGAACCCTCTCAGGTCCTCGGAGTTGCAAGCTTCGAACAAAAGAATTCCATAGGCCGTGCGTACTCGTATGTGAGCGGAGAGAGCGCGACGGCCCCCCAGGTGGAACTGCGCCCCACAGATGGCGCGTATCCCCAGACGGTTTGTGCGACGGCAAGAACGAGAACGCCTATGCTCCCGTCGTAACCACTGTAATCAATTTACCGATATGCGGCTCGGGCTCGGGTCACGATGGCGCTTGCGAGTTTGCGAAGTAAACGTTTCGTCGGAACTCTCACGGCAAAGCGTCTCTTATCCGGAGGCGCGGCATCGGTGTTCGATGGGGGCAAGTAGAAAAGGCTTGATGCCGTAGTGGCTTGAACTGTGGTGGCTTGACCTTGATGGCTGATGGACAATTAGTGCCGCCCGGACTGCTCGGCCTCGAGAGTTGCGATGATGACGATGCTGGTCAAAGTCGCAGTGGCGGGAGCCCGGCGTGCGAGGCTGACTTGCACAAGTACGAACAGTAAGCACAGTACAGCACCTAGTAACCTACTGACCCCTGCACATGCACTTTCCCTACAGGTACCTACCTACCTTATGGTAGCTAGGAATTTCCTGCACTTCGGTAGGTAGTTAAAGGTGCGCGACCAGGAAGTCACGACCCTGGTGATTTGGGCCCGGGCCAGCTGTGAGCAACCTCCCAAGTTCCAAGGTTGGAAATGCCCCGTGTTTATTGGATCCTTATAGACCGGTGACCCGCACTTCCACGGACCTGACTCTCTTGGCGACTTCCCGTTCAATGTTTTTACTCGAACGGTCCGTACCATTTGTAGGCTCCCGCTCATCCCCACTACTACTACTAGTACCTAGTACTGGTAGGTAAGTACTGTATCCATCGTTCCCCTCCCCCTCCCCTCTGCCGCTCTGATTAGTACCATCAGCGTGTGCGTGCTTCCCAAGTACATGCGTCCCAAAATTGCGGAGTAATGTACGGAGGTACTGTACCGTAGGAGTACCTACGGACCTACCAGGCTACGATCCGGGCAATTGTCCGACCCTCAACGAGCACTACACCATCACCTAACATCGCCCACACCCCCTCCAAAGACCCAGTCAGTCGACCAACGGCGTCCGTCCAGGGAAACAGGGGAGAAGCTTCCATTGTTTGATTGTTACTTACGTTTACGCCGGAAGGCTGAAATTCCACAACGATTCATGTCAAGTCGACCTTTCTACCAATAGGTATCCCGCCATCCTGTTCCTTGGTCCTGATCCCTGTCCTTGATTCCTTGGTACCGTTGCTCCGTTCCTGCCCGAGCCCCAGAGCTGAGACCTTCCATGCCCAGATTCGGTTCGCCTGCTCCGTCCCTCCCGTTCCGTTCCCAGCTCGCCAGTTGGGCAGGCGCCAGCAGAGCCCAAGGAACTGGGAGTAAGAGCCACCCCCCTCCCCCTCCCATCCCCTCCTCCCCTCCCCTCCCCCAGCCGTTCTTGGCTTGGGACCACCTTGCCCGTTTCAACCCCCCCNGCTTTCCTTTCCACCTCCACCACCACCACCACCACCACCACCACCACCACCACCACCACCACCACACGCATCTGGGTGAGGCGCAAGGGAAAGCCCAGCGATCCATCAATCAACCCGCCGTCAAACTGTCAGTTCTCCGTCGCGCTCACACTGCCAGTCGTTCTTCCATCGCCGACCGCAGGGCCATCGCGTGCGCATGCGCGACTAGCCGCCTGGCTCTCACAATCCGTCTCCATTCTCCACACCCGTGCCTGCATCTCATTGCTCCCTTGTCCACAGTTCGCGGTACGTGCTTGTGCAGTTGCATCGCCCGCCGAGGACTACTCAAGCCCCGAGCCGCGCCTCCATCTGCCCCGATACGCACCTTCATCCAGAATTACCGCCACTTCCTCGCGTCCACATTACGCCGCATCATCAGAAACCTCGTCGAACGTGGCCCGCCGTCACCTACCACTGGCGCCCGGCGCACAGTTGTGTAATCCGTCCCGCGATCTCTGTTCTCCCACCACCGAGGCACCCGCCGGTCGCACACGCGTGCTGTCAACGGCCTGCTCCCGGCCGAGGCCACCTTCTTACGCAAACTTCCCTGGGCATACGCCAAAGGTAAATCATCTACCCGTCTCGTCTGATTTTCAGTTTTGTTTTGTTTTGCTGGCACTCTTTTGCCCTTTGTCCTCTGCGCGCGTGGGCCTCTCCCTCTGTGCGGGCTGCCTCGTCTTTGCGTGACCCCGCGCGTCGTCGTCGCCCGGGCCATAGCAAGTGTCGCCGCCAGCCGTCGCGTGCCGCGCCTACTGTTGCTCAGTTGTCTTGCGCCAGCGCCTTGTCGCCTCCGCTCAGCTTGGCTCTGGCCGGGCCACTTGCCACAGCCGTCATTGCTGTCGACTTACCAATCATTACATCTCGGCCCTCCCTCGTGCTCATCGTCCCCGGTTTCTCACACACACTCTCTCCCTCATTCATCCCTCAATCATCGCTCGCCGCCTTGCTATCTGTGGCCTCTTTTTGCACCTCGACGCGCCGTCTACCCCTCAGCATCACGCTCTACTTAGCGCGTTCACGCCAACCGGGGATGCTGGCGTTCTGCAAGCTCTGATATCTGCGCCTGCCGTCGCCTGGGCGTCATACACATCGGCTTGGCCCAGAGTACGTACAGTACCGTACATGGTGGCCGGAATATGACTGGGCCCTCCACACGCTCCCGCAGACCACACATCAAGACCACAGACCACAGACCACAGACCACACCGCACACAGCACGCACCGCACGCCCGCACCACACACCCTCGGCCCCACCCACCCGGAAGCCAACCACATGCACGCTTAATCCTGCCCGTCTGCACCTCTCCCATTCCCCAGATCTTGCCAGTCCAACAGTCTCGCGACACGTCGCCATCGCCAACGCCGTCGTCGCCGCTGGCCTGGGTCGTTCCTGTGTGTGATGTACGCCGCCCGCCCAGACGGCGCTGATAGTGCGACGATCGATCCCGCCGCCCTCAACCCGGCAGGTGAGTTTCTTTTTGTTAACTCTCCGACCTCGTGGCAACCAGGGGTCGCCCCATCATCCCCGCCACCATCACCGTCCCCCTCACCACCACCATCTCGGCAGACTCTTGCACCCCTCCACCACACCCCGTCCCACCCATCACCTAAAGGGCCCGTCGCGAGCGTGCGGTGGCCCGGCTAGCCCGACGGGCCTGATTCATTCCATCACGACTACAAAGATCCAACCAATCCTCGACTATCATCTCGCACCTTTGACCCTCACGTCACTTCGGTTGCCCGCCGGGACTGCTAGCATCTCCCCATGCTCGCCTACCCCCGCTGCCGCCTCCTGATTACCATGATATACAAGATGGAAATGCTAACCCGACCTCGATTTCAGGACTGGCCATCTCGTCGCTGCGTGGTCGCAAGCGCGGTCTTTCACCAGCTCTGCTCGACTCCCTCACGCCTGGCCATGAGGACGGTATGTCGTAGCAGATCTTGTCCTGCGTGGCCTCATGCTACGGCGACCATTCGCCTCCCAAGACGCGATGCCGTCTGTTCTATGTGACATGCTCTTTCGTGCGATGCTGCGCCTGTGCAAATTCGAGTGAAATCGCATACATTGGATCGAACTCCGCTAACTTGCGATACCGCGTTCATAGGCGAGTCCTACCCGTCAGCTAAACGAGTACGATCAATTAAAGCACCCGGGCCCGGCTCTGTTGAGACGCCGGGACTACGCTCCGCGCCAAACATGCCTCCGACAATGCCCCCTCCCCAAACCTCTCCGCCTCAGGATCCCAACATGCCGCCCCAAGCGACTCCCACCTACGCGGCCCCACCTAAGACCACCCCGACCAAGTCTACTATCAAGGCGTTGCCTACGGTCAGAGACCACACGACAGACCAGCTGAATGAGGCTGGTGACGAGTACCTTCCCCGTGAGATTGACGAGTTTGGTGAGAAGAAGGTGATGCCAAATGGCGAGCTCCTAGGGGACAGGCAGTACAGGTGCAGGACGTTCCACGTACCCAACAGGGGCGACAAGCTCTTTATGCTGGCGACCGAGTGCGCGAGGGTCCTGGGTTACCGAGACTCCTACCTGCTATTCAACAAGAACAGGTCCCTTTTCAAGATTATTGCCAGCCAGACTGAGAAGGACGACCTTGTCGCCCAGGAGATATTGCCGTTTTCCTACCGATCTAGGCAGATTGCGATCGTGACAGCCCGGTCCATGTTCCGCCAGTTTGGCAGCAGGGTCATCGAGAATGGCCGGAGAGTCCGGGATGACTACTGGGAGCAGAAGGCCCGGAAGCAAGGATTTACCGAAGCTGATGCCGCCGGAGAGAAGCGACCAGGGGGAGCAAAGACCAGGGAAGCCGAGGCTCAAAGTCACGTCATGCTGCCTGGAGCGCACACGGAGATTGTCTATAACAACAACCCTGCCGCCTATCCTGGGCCCCCTCAGCCTCCACTTGTTCAAGCAGGTATGATGGGAGTGCCACCTGGAAGTACCACGAGGATGCCTGGATTAACAGCTGGATCAGATCTCAACGACACCAGGCCGCGCGACTTCAGTGGAATCGTTAAAGGCGGCCCACGGCAGGAGATTACTGGACCCCCCTACCAAGACCAGACCCGCCCGGCACCTCTCGGTGAGATACACGCTCAGGCATCACACGCGGCCGACTACAACCGATCCGTCAACCACCAGCGGGACATGCGGGGTGACTATCTCCAGGGCATGTGGCGCAGACCTCATGAGCAGCCTTCACCCGGCCTAAACCAAACCGCAGGCTCCAGTGACTCGGCCGTTGCGACCACACGTCCGACGCACTCCCCGCACACAGCGACCAGTGGCATCACCCATCAACCCTCGGCAGTATCCTCCCAGAGCCCGCAGATGATGATGACTGCCCCTCCATACGCGCAGTCACTCCAGGCGCAAAACGCACCTGGGCAGCAGCCCCCCATGAGAGGTACGGCTCCGCTACATTCCTTGCATGAGCATGATCACTGTACTAACAGTCACGTTAGCTGGCTCTACGAGCAGCATCGGACAAGGAACGCCCAGCTACAACTACCCCTCAGGGCAGATGTGGTCACAGCCCCCGCAGACCCCCCAGCAGAACTACAGCAGCTACACAACCCAGTCTCAGCAACAGCACCCGCCCCAGTCGCCAGCGTCTCATCTGCGCCAACCAAGTAGTGGTCAGATGCAGCCCGGTATGCAGTATCCCGCTATGGCAGGCATGCAGTATGGGACGGGTGGAAGCATGTACTCTTCGGAACAGACGCCCCGGCAGTACATGGCCCCCAGCACGCCTGGAAACCCCCAAGTGTCGCAAGGATGGTCCGGTCAGCAGTCGCCACCCCAGCAATGGTGGGCACCTCAGCAACAGCCCCAATAGCCCTGCGGATAAGGCGTGGGTTGCACCCTCAGCTCTCAACGGCATCGGTTGAATGCTGCTTGTTACCCATTCTTCGCTCCGGGAAAAGGATGCCTGGCTACGCCATCACTCGGTACATGCTTTCTGCGATTTCCGTCGGTACTTTTCATTTCCTTGTTAGGGGACACTTATCCTATGTGGCGGAAACGACCGCAATAGCCCTGGATACCCATGCGTACAAGTTGGTTGTGGGAGGCTCTGTGTTTTCGGACTGCCGGCCTAGTCCATTGCAGCTTGCGCGTAGCATTGGCCGGGAAGGCTTAGAGGATTCGGAGAATCGGTGCTATGGTTATACTCTACTTTTGGATTTTTGGATTTGTGCTTCGGGCTTTACCCTTTTTGTTTTTGTTTTTGTTTCGCCAAACGACACGACGTCTCTTACAACCACCGCGATGGCTATCGGCAAGGGAACCTGGGAGTCTGTTCTGGCACGATCAGGACCATTGCGAACGAAGCCACGCAACACGGGAATCACGGAATTTCTCCCCCTCATACGCGCATACACAATATATATGCCAGGGCGTGTCTGGGCACGGGCAAGCTGTGGTTAAGGACCTCTTCTGACGCTGAGGTCGTCTGGTTTCGAACTCCATCCTTGGAGACTCTGCTTTGTCCGTTTACGCTCGGACGCTTGCCACCTCCCCTTGAGTTGGGAGCGGCCAACGGCGAACGGTATACGCGCCATTGGGTGGGCTGCTTTTTTATTTATATCCTCAGATTGGGGAAATCTTGGTACATAGCTTCTTCCTTTGGCACAGGTCAGGCTCACGACAGTGGGTGTTCTCCTGGAGCCCTTCCCACCATGAGCCTTTTTTCCTTGCTGGTCGAGGAGAGACTAGTGAGGGAAGGGAGATGATGGACTACATAGGGGTTGTTGGAGACTCTTGTCTTGTCTTGTCTACGCTAGTTCGGCGGTGTTTGTTTTCTGCTTCATTCTTCCCGCGGCTTTCATGACTTTTATTTTGGTTTATCTTGAAGGGGAGATTGTGATACTGCCAATGATGGGACTATGGGATTAATGTGAACGTCGTTACTGGTTTCTTGTATCAACCTGTTGTTCACTTCTATCCTCAACTGTGGGTTCGAGAATGTTATTTTCCAAGCGCCCTCTCCTGAGTACCATTGTAGATTACGTGCCATCACAAGCACGGTCTTTGGGCAACGCCAGCCACCGCACACTGGCAGCCCTGTGGTTAGTATCTCACCTCCTTTTTGGGGTTGTTGCCTCGGCCGGGATACCCTGCCATGGAGACTGGGATGACGGGACGGCGGTGGGTGACACCAAGAGGGGGCCCATCTAGATGTAGGGAGTGCTGAGATCTAGGGGGTTGCCACGGGCCTGAGGTTCGTTGGTGCCACATGAAGCAGGCTGTGCGGTAGGGTTGAAGGCATGACCTGTGTTGCCGGGCATACTATCCATTGGGCAGACCCGGCATACCCGTGTTTTTACTGCTGGAGGGGCATGTTCTCGATCGATCATAGTAAGCCAGACAAGTCGTGATGCGCTCGTGAATTAAAGGTCGGTTCTTCTTTGGCCACATATGGACCATGGCAGGCTGAATGAATATATAGCCCTGCGGCTGGTGCAACATAGGGGTCCCATATACCCTTTCCTAGTCGCTTTCATCACCATCCAACGCCTCATCACCGTCCTGACCACGCGCATCCCTCTCCTCGAGGACATCGTCCTGCGTCTCATCCCCGCTGGGCTGATCCTCCTCCTCATCCTCATCCTCATCTTCATCCTCCTCCTCGTCTACTTCATCATCGTGCGTGTCCTCATCCTCGTGATCCTCCTCCTCCTCTGTCTCCGCGTCGTCGTGCTCCTCTTCCCCTCCACCGCCCCCCGAGGGGTCGACGCGCTGCTTCTTGGAGCGGGGGGCATCTGCGCCTGTGGGTGATGCGTCCGCGGCGCTGGCGTGGGTCGTGTCGGCCATGGAGGTGTCGTCGCCTGGGGCGGCAGATGTGCTCGGGTCGGCGGCACCCTTGGCGGTGGCCTTGACTTTGTTGCGGTATGAGGTGCGCTTCTGGGTCTGGACGGCGTTGAATTCTGTGACCCAACGGGGAGAAGGCACCCGTCATGTTAGCGACAGACACACAAGCCTTCTTTTTTTTTTTTTTCCCCCACCAACTAACAGTCCCCTGATCATCATGTTCCTCCGCTAGCCCGGGAGAGGGCATGAGATGACAAAAGGGGAGGGCAACCTCGATACGGAAAATAAACAAAGGCAGAGGGGTGCACAACGCACTGTGAAATTCAGCCTCGAGACGCTCCCGCAGGAAGCCAAACTCAATGTCCTCGAGGGCGTTGAAGACGTCAGCGGGGGCAATCGTCTTTTTCCCGGCATTAACGGTGCGTTCATTTGCGCTGAATTACGTGCGGTGCACGCCATGTCAGTCAGAGTCCACGCATCTCACCGGTCCACATAAGTCTTCCTTCTCATGATGTAGCACAGCCCTTTGGGGGGGCTAAGAAGGGGAGGGGAAGGAGGAGGAGGAGAGGGCGGGGGG
>JPKY01000273.1:0-10453 GCA_000769265.1 Hapsidospora chrysogenum ATCC 11550
GGGGGGGGTTGGAACGTGATGCGTCGTCGCCAACACCAACCTGGAAGTCGCGTGGAGGAAATTTCCCAGGCATCGTGATTAAGCCTGCGCCACTTGCAGCGTTAGCTCAGGTTGTTTATGTGGCTGGTGGGTGGGTGTGGCGGTGCAGACAGCCAAGTCACCCGTGCTTCCCGCCAAGACCCTGGCTGACCGTTGTCGCCTGTTGAAAAATAAAAAAACAATGACTGCATTTAACGAAGGACCACGTAAGGTACCTGTAACATTCTGGCATGCAGTCAGACAGACAGAAGGATTCTGACGCTATCCCCGGACGTTGGCAGAATACCACCTTGCTGCGGGACTCGGCTCGAAATGTTACGGGTCACATGTTCCAGCCTGGAATAAGCATCGTTACCTTACCTTTACCTTTACATGTCAGCAGATGCAGGCACGACTCGATGCGTACGTACACCTGCGGTACGAGTGCACCTGCGAAGCATTGTGAGCTCATTGCCACATCTTCTGATAAAAAGTTCCTTCCGCGTGTGCCGACAAGGCAGTCACCATCAAGAGTCAGCATCGGCGCGCCATGACGGCCAGGCCCGCCATCCGTGCAACAGGACATCAGGCGCACGAGAAGGTATGTCAGGCGCCTCCAGATTCATGTAACCCGTCAGAGGGCGTTCAATGCTTCCAAGTTGGATGCTTGAGGTACCTACATGGAAGAGAGGTTCAGGGAAGGCCAGCAGGTCATCATCATGATGGGTTGAAACCCGTTCCAAGAAGCGGTAGGAGGCTCATAACAGAATAATCCGTAATAGACTCTTCCATGAGTCTGTCCTGATTCTATCATGACACCCGCCGTCCTTGTCATGAGAGCCACCGGTTGGCCACTGTGGTCTGGTGCAGGTATCAGATCCCCATGGTTTGTCGCAGCCTTGCAGATTCCCGTCGCGCTAGGCAGCGCTAATAATAGCGATCAGGGCCTCCCAAAGGGCCCAAATGAGATACAGGGCCCAAGGCCAAGCCGCCGGGGGCCCTTGCGCTTTGAGAGTTCGGGAACTTGGCAACCTGGAACTTGGGTGCTCTCCCATCATCGAAACTGAGGCAGCAGCACTCCACCACACGGCCCACCACCACCATCACCCCTCGACGACGGCGGGGTGATTTTGTCCACATTCCTCCTCAACAACCCGACTTTCCTTGCTATTACCACACCCCGATTCTGGCTTTCAACGACTTCATAGTGCTGCCTTCTTCTGCGCATTTTGTCGTCGCTGGCGACGGAGGCCCATTATGGGTGCTTTTCCCAAGAAGCTTCTCAGCCGGAGGGACAACAATCGCAGCAAGTCGGTCCCTCCCGGCGGCAAGGTACGAGATCCAACTTCCACACTTTATCACCCAAAAGCGTCCTCCCGGCATTCCAGGGCCACCTCAAGGACACCGTGCTGACCGCTCCGTCCACAGTCCAGATCCTCCGGCGCAGAAGCGTTCCGCTCGCTGTTCAAATCCGATGGTAAACATGGCGCGCCCAAAGCCGAGGACGACAACGACACCGAAGCCGACCAGGCTGCGATAGCCCTCAAGGTGCAATATCCACAGGCTGTCTCTGCAGCCCGCGGCTAACGCTCCAACAGGTACAGGATATTCGTCATCGATTAGACGAGCTCGGCATCACTGGTGTCTCGGACAGTCAGATCAGAGACATCATGAGCACAAAGTACGCCGAAGGAGACCCCGACAAGACGATCGAAATCATCGAGATTGAGCAAAAGTCGGCGTCAGGGATACTCTTCCCTTACGACCCTCGAGTACACATGGCCGGCGCCGAGAATCGTGGCGGCGTCACCTGCTACCTTGATACTCTTCTCTTCTCCATGTTCACCAGGATGGACGCCTTTGAATGCATTCTCAGGCACGATTACCCATCCGATGATCCCAGGAAGAAGCTGGTCAATCTTTTGCGCATATGGGTCAATATGCTCCGCTCAGGAAAGCTTATCCGGGCAGACCTGGTGAGTCCGTCTTTCGTCGAATGAGGTACTCCCTGTGCCTAACGAGCGCAGACCCAAATCATTCAGGAGACGCTGGCGGAGTGCGGGTGGACAGATGCCCGGAACCTGGAGCAACAAGACACGTCCGAGGCTTTCGCTTTCATAGCAGACAAGCTGCAGCTTCCCCTCCTATCGCTGCAAGTCCATCTATTCCACCACGGCGTGAGAGATGATGCCGACCACAAGGTGGTATACGAGCGGCTACTAAATCTGGCTGTGCCGCCAGACCCTGATGGGAAGGGGATCAAGCTCGAGGATTGCTTGGAAGAATATTTCAACTCTCAGGTCGACGTGCTCAGAGAGAGCGAGGAAGCAAAGAAGTCAACCATGGAGGCGGCACGCCAAGACAGCAGTTCATCGCTGCTTCACCGACATACTGCTCGCCTCATAACCGGGGACAGTCAGGACTCCACAGTAATGACGGCTTCGCCCGTGTCAATGACGGTACCATCATTGCCGACCAGCGGAGAAGCCACGAACGGCCAGCCCTTCACGATGCAGCGCATCGATCCCCAGTCCCCGCGAAGCCCAACAACGTCGCGCCCGTCCTCGAGCCACTCAGCCGCAAACGAAGGTTCTGGGAATAGCATGGCACTGCTCCGACATAGGTCCACGAGCCTGATCCAAGACGTGCTAATTAACGGTCCGGGGCGTACCGCCAAAGCTGAAGATTCGACAGTGACCGAGAAGGCCAAGGGAGTGGGTTCCAAGTTGGTCAAAGCTGTGACAATTCCAGCCTGGCAATTCTTCAAACTCATTCGTAAGCTCTTCGGTTATCCCAATGCCGGTGGTCTTCCGCTGACCTGCTCTTGCAGCTTGGAATGCTGTGGACGGAGACGCGCCTGCGAATGACGTTGAAGTCGCTATGAACTTTGATCAGCGTCCCGTAGTCGGCATCTGCCTCAAGCGCTATGTCATGACGGACAAGGGGGAACCGAAACGACATAATACCTACATCGATATTCCCGACAGCCTACGGTTACCGCATTTTATGCTTGCCGACAAGTCCACCGATGGAGAGGAAGGCTCTCCAGTCTCTCCAGACCTCGACACCGAATATAAGCTAGTCCTGCAATCCGTCATCTGTCATCGGGGAGACTCGTTACAGAGCGGCCATTACATCGCTTTCGCTCGGGTGGCGCCGAAGCTACTTACAGATAATCGGCGGCATGATTTCGACCCACCACCAGACTACGAAGAAGCGCAGTGGGTTCAATTCGACGACCTGGTCTTGGATGGCCGGGTTCGCTATGTGGACGATATCAAGAAGGCTCTCAAAGAGGAGATGCCATATTTGCTCTTCTATCAAATCCTTCCGATGGTCGATGCGCCATCTACTGAGGCGACGGAACGGGAGCTTCCGTCTTATGATGAGTTCGAGGCCAGTATGGAGCTACCTTTGAGGTCGACCACGGGCCAGCCGACGACTCCAAAACGCGCCGAGCATGACGCGAATGCCGCACGTAACCAGACATCCATACAGTCGCCGCCAAGCAAGCCGCCTAGCAAGCCGCCTAGCATTCGCTTCTCCACAGAGATGGACCGAGGAAGAAAGAGCTCAGATGGCGGGCTTCTGTCGTACTCGAATCCCGGGCAGGCCGAATCTGGCCGCCCTAGTATGAGCCTGACTGATTCGGCCGCGGTGACACCCGCCCGCACACCAGATCCTCAACTTTCCCCCGGCATCGCTCCCGCGGACGAGTCGACCGCGTCGAGGATATCTCGCGCAGCAGCCCGATTCAAAGGGAGGCAGAGCCGCCCGACCAGTCAATCCGGAGAGAACCGCGTTAGCAGCGCAATGAGCCGCGTCGCCGGCCTCATGATGCGGCCTAGCCGAGAGGTCCTGGCAGAGCCGTCGGCTTTGAATATTTCCAACTCGGGCTCGACAGACCCGGCCAGTACGGAGAATATGGATCAGGATGCACCGGAATGCCCGCCCGGCGGGAGTTCGGCACTCCCGTCGCGCGCCAGCTCGCAGAAGAATGGGAAGAATGGAAAACAGAAGGACAAGCAGCTCACCAAGGTGAGGTCGGGCGACCGACCTGATCGAGAAAACGGGAAGAGATGGCAGTCCAGGAAGACGGGTGACCAGCCGGAGCGCGAGTGTGCACTAATGTGATGGAGGGTCTTGCCTCGACTCTCACTGTTGGTCGGGTTGGCCGCCGTACATCACCCTTTTTTTTTTTTGCGCCACTGTCTGCACGACTTGTTTGCTTTCACGAGGGACGTGACAACTTTCCGGGCGCTTACCCCCGATACACCAGCCAGGCATACGCATAAGAAGGGAGAACCCGAGATGAAGGATAGCCAGTAGGGAGGCAAGCGACGCAACAAGACGGGAGGTTTGAATACTTAGCGAAGGCGTTTCAGGAAAGGAAGGGATAGATACGATTTTGGAGTTGTAGACGGGACGGCGTCGTTGGAATAGCGCAAACTCCTTGGCATTTGGAATTTTTGGGACTTTCGTTTGGGCGCACACGGGAAGGGGTTGGTAATGAATGAGAGGGGGCCAGGCGGGAGCTACCCCTAATATATAATAATTAGCTGAGGTTTTGACGTTGGCGCGTACAACGGATGCAATTATCCCAATACCAATTTCACTCTTGAGGAGCTTTCCTGTGACTATTGGCAGGCATATTATGGCAGTTTACGCTTTGGGCTTTTCGACACGCAAAGCTGCGGTTCGGGAAATCTGATTCTCTATTTCGTTATATACAGTACGCGGAGGTTAAATGATAAAAAAAAAATGGAACACAGTGAAAGGGGAGGGGCGCGACAACAAGGTAAGGCCACCTCTTCCCACTTAAACCTGCCTAGGATTCGAAGTTTTTGTTTCCCAGCTGGCATCAACCGTCACATTCGTAGCTCCGACTAGCTACACATTTCCACAACAGAACAAACAGTAGTATACACGGGGCCCACGATTGGGGCCCCTCCCCCCCTCCTGGGCTGCCCCCTAGACAGCTCCCAACCGTCTGCGAGCGGGGTTACCAGGCCTTGATTGACCACATGTAGAGGGGCACTTGTGTGTCGCTCATTCAGCGCCGCTCGTTGAGACTCCGGGGCGAGGGTCACATTATATTAGATCCAGAGGTTGTAAGAGCAGGGTCTTTCAGGAAGCTTAGAAGGGGATGTTGGAGGGAGTGGGGGGTGCTCCGCCGACGGCCTCCTGCTGCTCCTGGAGCTCCTCAGGAGCGGCCTCGATTGACACGCCGAGACCGAGCTTTGCTGATTGCTGTTACCGAGTTAGCTATATGACTCTAGGTTAAAGGCGGGAGTCTGAGGGAGGTACAAACCGTAAAGTGGTCAATGTCGGCGGCAAAGGTCATCATGACGGGGGGCGCGACACGCTTCTCCAGCAGGCAGCTCAGCTTTCCCTTGGAGTCGACCTGGGCGCGGAAGGTGGACATGCGGAAGTCGTACTTGGCACCGACGGTGGTGACGCCCTCCTTCTGGAGGCCGCCGCCCATCATGCCACCGGCGGCGGGGACGAGGCCGAGGCTCAGGTCGACGCCGGCCTGGACCTTGTCGGAGAGGCGGCGCCAGTAGGAGGTGTTGAGCGTGCCCATGGCGGCCTGGAGCTGCGCGGTGGCGACCCAGTCGTCGGACTTGTAGCGGGCGCAGTAGGAGACGGCGCACTCGGGGCCTTGGGTGAGGGCGGGCCGCTGCCAGAGGGTCTCCATGCCGAGGGCGAGCTTGGGGGTGACGGACTGGAGGTAAGAGCCGATGAAGATGCCGGTGACGCCGCCCTCGAGGAAGGAAGGGTTCAGCATCTTGAGGGAGGCGCTGAAGTCGTCGCCGGTGTACTCGTGCTCGAACTGGGCCATGTCCTGCCCGCCGGGGGAGATGGAGAGCTGCGACTTGGAGACGAGCTTGTCTGTCCAGCGGAAGTTGAAGCGGCCGGAGAGGCTGCCCTCGTTGTCGAGATTACCCTGGGCGAAGATCTGGACGGGCGGGGGCGCGTGAGCATAACGTGATTCAATGAATGATAGGGAGTGGGGAGAAGGGGGAGGCTGGTGGATGGGCGACGGGCATTTGAGGAACTAACCTTGTTGGTGCCGTACATGGCGGCAAAGGTATAGGGGTTGATGCGCTCGCCCATGGCAAACTGGTGGGAGACCTGAAACAGCGGGGACATGCTGAAGATCTTGGTGAGGTCGGCGCGGACGCCGGTGAACATGGAGTTGTTGAGGAAGACATCGCGCTGGACCTCCTTGGAGAGGGTCTCTATCGTGCCCGGGTTGGAGAGCCCCAGCTTGGCCCGGCGCTCGGAGAAGGAGTTGACGACATCTCCTATTGTGCTGGCGATGGGGTTGGTGAGGAGGAGCGAGCTGAGGAAGTCGATGCCGGAGGAGGCCATGGTGGCTGGCTGGCTGTGCGGCGGCGCGCCCGGGCCTGTCGGGCTACGGGGGGGTGGAGGAGGAAGGGAGGGAAGTCGAAGGGACCCGAGGATCACTGGATGGTGGGAGGGTGGGAGAGCGGAAGAGGCGACGAGGCTAGAGGCTCAGTCGCAAGATGGGTCCCGGGGAGTCGTGCTGCGACGCCAGAGACGTGATGGCTTTTAGGGGTGGTGGTGGTGGTGGTGGTGGTGGTGGTGGGCGAACTGGGTCGCGGATGGCGGCGCTTGAGGGATGAAGTTGGAGAATAATTTTCATGGCCTGGTTCGCGGTGAACGGTCCAGCCAGCCAGCCAGCCAGCCAGCATGGGGGAGGTGGAGCCGACAACCTGGGCACGCAGGCGCTGATGACGGCAGACTTGGGCACTGGAGCCAGTGGTGAGTGGAGAGCACGTGACGTTCCGAGCTGGGCATTAGACTGCCGGTGTGTACAGACATACAAGGTACAGAGTACCTGGTACGTACCTGAGGTAAGTATAACCTGTAGAGGTGCGATGGTCCGCAATGGGTTCGCTGACTCGAGATATTGTGGCTTTTCATGTCCCATTTTTAAGTTGGTTTACCGAGCTATTATAGATAGCTATTCATGGCGAACCGCCCTTTGTCTGAAGCCGAGTCGAAGCTGATCATTCCCCCGAGTCGTGGTGACTTGCATCTAGGTACTGTGGCTAATGTGTGGCTGGTGTCGGGTGTTTTGGTGTGGCTCTTTGGTACCGGTAGACATGCAAAGCAGCAGGCCCCCACCAGGGTTCAGGTCCAAGGTTGGTGTCTATCAAGTCATCACATCATGGCAGATGTAATAACCGACACTAACTCATCAATTGGTCATCTATACCATATACGTAACTGCAACTTATCTACCTATCCGTTCAGCCTCTCTCTCTCACCCTGCGTCTCATCACCAGACACATATATCTCTTGAGCCAGCCTCTCTGCCTTGCACGCCACATTCACCCACCTATTTTTTTTAACCCCCCATCCATCGGGTGCTGACGTGATTCACTGCCCGACAATATCCGATTGTTCCTGCGTTGCCTGACGCAATGTACCCGGGCCCACGATATCTTCATCGCACCAGCCGAAGGATCAATCTATTTGCCAACGCCTAAGAGACTAAGACCCATCATCTGTGCACATTGCGCCCTCTACAAAACTTTGTGGCTTCATCTCATATCGTCCGCCAGTACAGACTACCCGTACTACAGGCCTACGAATACCGTACCTCAGTACGGATTATTAGTGCTCAACATCACTCGGTGTGATACTACCCTGGAGAATCCGTCTTTAGATCCCCCTCACAAACAACGACAACTGCCACCACCATAACCGAAGGGCCACCCACGTGAGCTGGCCGAGTTGGTTGTTTCCATCACACCTGTCTGCCCTTTCTCTAAAGGTCGAGTTGCCCCCAGGACCAAAGGCCGAGCCTGTCGTCCGCCTACAAGGAGCGAAGGAGCAATCTTCTTCCCCCACGACAACTCAGACCGCCATCCCTCCCGCGCGATTCGTCGAATCTTTCCCGCCTCGGACGGCTTTTTATGGCTTCCCAGAGTTAGCACTAGCACCGGTCGTCATGGATACCCTATTGTACGTCCACTGTATATGTTCTCACTGCCGCGCCAAGTTGGCCCCTCAAGGAACACACACGAGCACTGCCTGACGGCGCCCTCCACCACATACTCGGGTCCCTTGTTCATTTGATACCGTCGTGAATAATGCTGACACGGTCCTCCAGAACCGCCGAGATCGCGGCCAACGCGCCTCGGTACCGCCGCAAGAGCTCAACCTTCCTCGATGGCATCCATGACATCCCGGATGACCAGGACATGGCCCCCGCCCAGCTCTACAGCACCATGTCCGGAAGGCTCTTCCACTCTGGCCGAATCGCTATTGTCATGGTCGGCCCGCCTGCCCGCGGTAAGACGTAAGTGCTCTCCCTCACCCGCTGCAGTGCTTCCCGGTAGGTGGCCATGTACTGAGAAGCCCCCAAGACACATCTGCGTATCGCTGGCCCGGTACCTCCAGTGGCTAGGAGTCAAGACGCGCATATTCCACCTCGGCGACTACCGCCGGGCCACGATCGGCCCCGGAGGAGAGGTTCCAGAGGATTACTTCTTCCCCAACGCCTCTCCCCGGTCAGTCATCTTGCGGCAGAAGATCCTCAAGAAGTGCCGGGAGGATATATATGCCTGGCTCAACCACGAGAATGGCCAGGTCGCCATATACGATGCAGTGAACCCTGTGGCCAGCGGCAGACGCTCTCTGGCCAAGGAGTTTGCGAAACATGACGTCCAGGTAGCTTCCCTGCACGCAACCACTAAGTACGGTCCCTTGCGCATGAAGCTTACCTTGACCAGACACTGTTTATTGAATCGTACGTTGATGACGAGCGGATCCTCCAAGAGAACGCTCGCAACGTCAAGATATCCTCTCCCGATGTAAGCCAAACTTCCCCCACTGGTAAATGGGGTGGGAAAACCAAAAGGGTTGAGAAGCGTCTTGCTTACAGGCATCTAGTTCGCCGGGATGGATCCCGACAAGGCCGCAAAGCTCTATCTGAAGCGTATCGAGATGAGAATTCCCATCTTCGAGACGATGAACGAGAAGGAGATGAACTACATCAAAATGATCAACGCAGGCACCAAATTCTTCTATAACAACGTCAGCTTCAACTACCTCTCCCACCGCATCGTCTTCTACCTCACAAACCTCCATATCAAATCTCGTACCACCTACTTCGCCCGCGCCGGCACAGGAGCCACAGCGGATGAGAAGGACTCCTACAAGTCGGATGCTCCCCTCTCGCCTGAGGGCAAGGTCTATGCGCAGAAGATGGCCGAGACCCTCCTCAAGCATCGCGAGCAGGAGGCGGCGGAGCTCAGAGAGAGTGGTGACCCCCACGCCACCCTGCGACCACTCTCGGTCTGGACATCCACTCGCATGAGGACCGTGCAGACGGCCGAAGTTTTCAAGGAGAAGGGCTACAAGGTTCGACAGCGATCCCAGATGAGCCAGATCAACCCTGGTGCATGCGAGAAGATGTCGGAGCGCATGATTCGGCAGATCTACCCTGAAGAGGTTGAAAAGCACGAGCTGGATCCATATCATCACCGGTATCCTAGAGCAGAGGTGAGGTCCCCCCCTCAACTCTTCCCGCAGCACAAAAGGCATAGCGCAGCCCAGACTAAGCCATCCAACCTCCACAGTCCTATCACGATCTTGCTGTCCGCCTCGAGCCCATCATTCTTGAGCTGGAGCGAGAGCAGAACGACCTCCTCATTATTGCCCACGAGTCGGTCCTCCGCGTGCTGTACGCCTACCTGATGCACTGCTCCACCATGGACATCCCGCTCCTCAAGTTCCCCCGCAACGAGATCATCGAGATCATCCCCGCCGCGTACCAGAACGAGGCAAAGCGCATCCACATCCCCGGCCTTGACCCCCGGATCTCCGCCGGCTCGCCCGCCGACGACCTCAGGATCCCCATCACCCTGGGCAGCGCACCGCAGAGTGGTGTACCGAGCGGGACGGCGAGTGGGATAGCCAGTGGAGTCGCCAGCGGGCTCACCAGTGGACAGATGAGTCCGGTTCAGGGGGTTTTGAGCAGCAGCCCGGCCGAGTCGGCGGCGCAGAGACCGCCGGAGAAGGTGATTAATAAGGCCAAGGACATGGTGGCGGATAAAGTGGATGACGAGGACTGAAGCGATAATAACAGGCAATACAGAGTTGTCATAACCTTGGGTATTGTAGATGAAAGTCCTACATTACTGGGCTCAGTAAATGACTAGCCTAGTGACTCGGAGCAATGAACAGCCAGCGGGTTACTACTTGGCTGATCCTGGATTTAGATCTAGAGGAACCCGGCCCACGTCCAACAGGGAACTGAGCCCCATGACCTACTCAAGTACTCGCCTCCCCGCCCAGGATCCATTCGACTCTGGGTTACTCTACTTCTGTTCTCGAAGATCCCCTCTCGTGTTAACATCAAGGGGTCATCGAGCATAAGGGGAACCCTTGGGGGGGG
>JPKY01000274.1:0-10275 GCA_000769265.1 Hapsidospora chrysogenum ATCC 11550
AAAAAAAAAAAAAAAAAAAAAAAAAAAAAAGGAAAAAACAAAAAAGTCAGCTGACTCTGGGCGCGGCGAAGCATACGCACTTGAGCGGGCCCTCGGGGGCAAAAGGGGATCGATCCATCAAAACTGGCATTGCGCCATCGCTCACACACACACACACGCACGCACGCACAACCCCCACACAACGGACTATCGAAGCCCGTCAATCCCCCCGCCGTCAACCTAGCAACCAGTATCTGACCCAGCACGCACCGAGGAAGACGCCGTCTCCTTTCATCGCCGCACGGCCCTATACAACAGGTGAAACACAATTGGCCACAGCTTTTTTTTTTTTTTTTTTCCCAAGTCGGAGTGCGTCTGCCAAGAAACCAGCCACGCTGTACGTGCGACCGGTACTACTACCAAGTACGAGTAATAATTGGAAACGGATTCCAGGCCGCGTTTACAGTACCACACTGTCTGTACTCGTACCTACCTGGCTGGTATCCCGTAAGCGGCTCCGCGAGAGGATTGCGCCCGGGGGTTGCCACCCATGTCCGTGTCTTGTCTGTCTCACAACACTGACCTGCCGCCCGTCGAGTCGTCGTCGATGACAGGTGATGGGCATCGGCAGCATCCAGCCTCCACCCTTCCCCGCCCTCGAGTCTTTCCGGTCGCGGCACCTTCGTCCGGTCGCATCACGAGACGGTCAGGTAGTGTCTATCTACCTGTAGTACTTGCCTGGTATGTGCACAAGGCGCAGCCCGTATCTGGCAAACCGATCAACGTCAACGCGAGCACCCCCCACGTAATCGTCGGTTCCTCGCTAAACCGTCTACTGCTAAGTACTGTACGTCCGTAGTTATCGTCAGACGGTTAAACCGACACCAGCCCGCCACGCCAATTCGCCAATGGGAGCGCCCGCATCAATCACACAGTACAAGACTGTGGGATGTAAACAAGCCAAGACCGCTGGTTGTCACCGATTGCGTAGCTCGGCCCCATCTTTTACCCTCTTCAGATCTTGGCCTCGCGGCCAAAAATCTACAGCCTACCCCGCCCCAGCCTGCTGCGCCGAGCTTGGCATGCCAGATGGATGGGGCGCTGGGTGCATTCAGGTATACTGTATACTCACTGTGTATGGGTCATCGTCGAGAGTCCGTTGGAAAAGCCCAGCAGGTGGCAAGTTTGTCGGGATTGGATGCCGATGATGATGGCATCTTTCAATCGATTCCGGAGTTCGGAATCAGGGCAACATACGTCCGTACCGTGCGTTCGGTTGAAGTCTCTGTCCAGCCGGGGTTGGTTGGTTGGGGATCTCCATCAGTGCATAGCCTCTAGTAGGCAGGACAGTGGCTATGAAGTCATAGCACCTTCTGTCGTGCAGCAGGATATTTGCGCCGTCACCACCGCTACCACCACCACCACCACCACTATCCATCTCATCACGTCATGAAGCATGGAGTAGACTCAAGCCATTGCGCTCTGTCAATTCTTCTCTGCCTTTCGTGCGTATTCCGTAGATGAAGACCGTTGCGCAACTTTTCGGTTAGGCAGGTTGTTTTCAACGCGCGCAGCCGCCCCGAATTTGGCCGGATATGACACTCCCCCGGCTGTCGTCGATGAGCAAGCGCGAAACAAGTCAACAACGGCGCCCGGCATAAGGTTTTGAAGGGGGGGGGGGGGGGCCGGCCAAGGGTGTGGTCCACGGGGGCTCCAACACGAAGCCCACAGTGCCCAGTTGGTGCTTTGCTTTGGGGGTCATGAATCTGGGTGGAGTGACGCTGGGAATAAGCTTGTCCGGGACTCCACCGGACGCGCCGGCCGCGCCTGGCGGCATTCCAGGTACCAAAGTAGTCTCTCTGCAGTTTCCTTCTCTCCTACCAGGTACATATCAACGACATCCGCCCTGGCTTGTCGTCATTCTCTCTCCCCTCTCTCTCTTCCCTTTACCCCCCTTTCCCTCTTCCTCCTCCTCCTCATCCCAACACCTCTCCGCTCTTCCTCCCAAACCATCGATCACCCTCGCGAGCAGGTTCAACACTGAAGCATCTCCCCGGACCTGGGATATTGGACACCACCCACGGGCGTCTTCCTCGCGACAGGATTGATCAGCCTCCCCCCGGCTTGATCGTGGACGGACTCGACCACCCCGACCACAGCTTTCAGCTGCCTATGGAGCTGCGTGGCTTTGCTTCGCATTGATTCAGTTGCGCCTTGTAGTGTCGTCGTCTTCTTGACCCCGTCACGGCCTTTACACAATCGTACTGGTGGTCCCGGCTACTTCTGCTACCGCGCCAGTGCAGTCTCTACCTCCGACCCACCTCTGGCTCACAATTCCTCACCAATACCGGCCGCCATAACCACCCACTGAACAGACAGACATACTCGACACCACCTCCCAGACGCCACCATGGGCAAGAAAAGCAGCTCCGAGGACGAGGCCGTGGCCAACCACGTCTCGGGCCAGTCCAACAAGCCCATGTCCAAGCCCGCCCACGCCCTCGCCTATGATGAGGTCGCCCGCGAGCTCGGCGCCGACATCCAGAATGGTCTGAGCAACGACGAGCACAAGCGCCGGCTCGAGGAGTTTGGCCGCAATGAGTTTGGCGAGACACAGGGCGTCCAACCCGTTCGCATCTTTATCGGGCAGATTGCCAATTCCTTGACCCTGGTGAGTTGCTACTTGCGCTTCAATTGCACATTTTGATTCCATTTCATGCTTTTTTTTTTTTTTTTCCCATATTCGCTCTCTTTTTTCTTCTGTTTTTATTGTTGTTGTTTTGTTGCTTGGGTAAAACTCAATTGGCCTCGGTATGACGTGTGAAAATTGGGGCGCCTCATCTCGTTGGGTTGTAGCTTGCTCCTTCTAGAGTTTCACACGACACAGTTCATGGTTTTGAGGCGTGACGGGCAACAACAACCTTATTTTCAAGCTCAAATCCCAGCAAGCAACATCGGGCAATTGGCTTTTTCTTTTTAACGCAACGCACACGTGGCTAACTGATGCGCCCGACACAATGTAGGTGCTCATCCTCGCCATGGCAGCCTCGTTCGGCATCCAGTCGCCCATCGAGGGTGCCGTGCTCGCGGCCGTCATCATTCTCAACATCAGTGTCGGCTTCTTCCAAGAGTTCAAGGCGGCCAAGACCATGGACTCGCTGCGCTCTCTCTCCTCCCCGACGGCCCAGGCTGTGCGCAGCGGTAACCAGGACACCGTCATCACCGCCGAGATTGTACCTGGCGACCTGGTCGAACTCAAGACGGGCGACACCATCCCCGCCGACGTGCGCCTCATCGAGGCCGTAAACTTCGAGACCAACGAGGCCCTGCTTACCGGCGAATCCCTGCCTGTCCGCAAGGAGACCACCACCACATTCCCTGAGGACACAGGGCCGGGCGACCGTCTCAACATCGCCTACAGCTCATCCACCGTCACCAAGGGCCGTGCCCGCGGCATTGTCTTCGCCACCGGTCTCTACACCGAGATTGGCCAGATCGCCGCCGCCCTCCGTGGTAAGAACTCCCGCCGCCGTGAGCCCAAGCGCCGCGAGGACGGCACCACGAGCTTCGGTCGGTACCTGCAGGCCTGGTCACTCACTGCCTCGGACGCCCTCGGACGCTTCCTCGGTGTCAATGTTGGAACCCCGCTCCAGAAGAAGCTGTCCAAGCTGGCCCTCCTGCTACTCGGCACCGCCATTATCTGCGCCATCATCGTGCTTGCCGCCAATAAGTTCTCGTCTGACCAGCAGGTCGTCATCTACGCTGTCGCTACTGGTGTCTCTATGATTCCCGCCTCTCTGATTGTCGTCCTGACCATTACCATGTCCGCCGGTACCAAGCGCATGGTCGAGCGTAACGTTATTGTCCGTAACCTCAAGGCCCTCGAGGCCCTTGGTGGTGTTACCAGTACGCCTCCCGCCACTTCCCCNCCCCCCCCCCCCCCCCCCCCCCCCCCCCCCCCCCCCCACCCCCGGGGTTTTCCCTTCTTGCCCTTTAAATGCAGCCACAGTGACCTAACGAGTACCGTGCTGCAGACATTTGCTCCGACAAGACCGGAACCCTGACCCAAGGCAAGATGATTGTCAAGAAGGCTTGGATCCCCGGCCGCGGCACCTACTCTGTCGGCACCACCAACGAGCCCTTCAACCCCACCGAGGGCGATCTCAGCCTCAACGAGGCCGAGCCGCGCGACATTGACTTCAAGAACGGCGATGCCGATGGCGAACCCATCAACGCCGAGGCGCTGGTCAAGGAGGACAGCACCCTGCGCGACTACCTCAATGTCGCCTCCCTCGCCAACCTGGCCTCGGTCACGCAGGTCGAGGGTCAGTGGCACGGCCGTGGTGACCCCACCGAGATTGCCATCCAGGTCTACGCCTCACGCTACGGGTGGAACCGCCTGGGCCTGTCGACTGGTGAGGGCGCCCAGTGGAAGCAGGTGGCCGAGTTCCCCTTCGACTCGGACGTCAAGAAGATGTCCGTCATCTTTGAGGACTCGCACGCCAACAAGCAGTGGATCTTCACCAAGGGTGCCGTCGAGCGCATCATCGGGTCATGCCCGCGCTACGCCTGCGGCGATGAGATTATCGAGTTCCCCGAGTCCGCCAAGGAGGAGGTGCTCAAGAACATGGTTGTCCTGGCCTCGCTGGGTCTGCGTGTCCTCGCCCTGGCTTCCCGCACTGACTTCCGCCACGTCGAGGAGAACGAGGCCGATCTGGAACGCGCTGAGTTCGAGGAGGACCTCGTCTTCCGCGGCCTCATCGGCCTGTACGACCCGCCTCGCCCCGAGTCCGGTCCCTCAGTGAGGATGTGCCACGAGGCCGGTATTGGCGTCCACATGCTTACCGGTGACCACCCCGAGACGGCCCGCGCCATTGCCCTTGAGGTCGGCATCCTACCCAACCGGATGTCAGAGATCGCCGAAGACGTCGCTCGCACCATGGTTATGGCCGCTGGCGACTTCGATAAGCTGACGGATGACGAGATTGATCAGCTGCCCCTGCTGCCGCTCGTAATCGCCCGTTGTGCCCCCCAGACTAAGGTCCGTATGATTGAGGCCCTGCATCGCCGCCACTGCTTCGTCGCCATGACCGGTGACGGTGTCAACGACTCGCCGTCGCTGAAGCGTGCCGACGTGGGTATCGCCATGGGCCAGGCCGGTTCCGACGTCGCCAAGGAGGCGTCCGACATTGTCCTGACTGACGATAACTTTGCCTCCATTCTCAACGCCGTCGAGGAGGGTCGCCGCATGTTCGATAACATCCAGAAGTTCGTCCTGCACGTGCTGGCCGAGAACATCGGCCAGGCTATCACCCTGCTCATCGCGCTGTACTTCAAGGACGATAAGGGTATCTCCGTGTTCCCCATCTCGCCCGTCGAAATTATGTGGATTATTATGATTACCTCTGGTTTCCCCGACATGGGTCTCGGTTTCGAGGTTGCCGTCGCTGAGATTATGCACCGGCCTCCCCAGAACGTTTGTCTCCCTATCACCGATACCCCCCCCCCCCCCCCCCCCCCCCCCCCCCCCAAAAGGGCCCCCCGGGTATTTCAGCCTGGTAATATGTGATGTGATGCTAACGTGCCTCCCCTCTCCAGTTGAAGCAAGGTGTCTTCACGCCCGAACTCATGCTCGACATGCTCGTCTATGGCCTGTGGCTTGCAGCGCTCTGCTTGGCGTCCTTCACCCTTGTCCTCTTCGGCTTCAACAACGGCTGGGCCGACATCGGCGAGGACTGCAATAACAAAATTGGCAACATCAACGACCCCAACAATTGCCACGTTGTCTTCCGCGCCCGCGCCACCACATTTGCCTCACTGACCTGGTTCGCCCTCTTCCTCGCCTGGGAGATGGTCCACATGCGCCGCTCCTTCTTCCGCATGGTTCCCGGCAGCAAGAAATACTTCACCCAGTGGTTCCACGATGTCTGGCGCAACCAGTTCCTCTTCTGGTCCATCATCGGTGGCATCGTCACCATGTTCCCGATCCTGTACATCCCCGGTCTGAGCACCGTCGTTTTCAAGCACAAGGGCATCAGCTGGGAATGGGGCATCGTCTTCGTCGAGTCCATCCTCTTCTTCTTGGGCATCGAGTCGTGGAAGCTGGCCAAGCGCGTCTACTTCCGCCGTCAGGCCAAGAAGAAGCGCGTGGGAAAGAACGTGGACCTCGAGGAGCGCACCTTTGGTCACTATTTCACGCAGGGTAAACCCTCGTCCAACGGCGACGAGAGCCCCAATGTCGAGAGCGACGCCGAGAAGGCCGTCGGCAAGCCTGCATCTCCCACAGGTGCGGCCTCGAATGAAAATGGCGCCGAGAAGGAGAAGGCCGAGGTATAGATGAATCGGCGGCGGCCAGGAGGAATCCCACCTCCTAAAACGAAATAAAAGAGGGAGCAAGCCAAGAGCATACATGCCTTTTCACTTTCGTCAATGTTCATATTGGATATCATCATTTGTTTTACTTTATATCCAAATACACGCTTGCATATACCGACCGCGAGGGAGGGAACAATGGCGAGTTTGAGCCAACGGTACAAAAGGAGGGGAGAGGTACCGAGTAGAGAAAGTAAGGGGTAGGGGAGTCTGAGAACCCGCGGTGAAGAAGGCGTGCAAGAGAATACCTGGTACCGACGTATATTTTCACGTGTTGTGTGGCATTCAGGGGAGAAAGCCCGATGTCGTCGAAGCGTGCTGCATAGGCGAAGGAGAAAGAAGAGTTGGATGGGGAATATATATATACTTAGATGGAAGGAGAATAGATTGTCAAGCATCTTACATATCCGTAGCAATCGCCGTCCTTTATCACTACTGTATGCCCTTTTTCTTGCCTTTGTTATTGTGTATCCCACTGTGTCCACCCTCGTTGTACCGTCGATCGATTGCGATTTGTCCAATTACGACATTCCCAGGCAGGCAACTATAAGATGATGGTAGATATAAGAAAGGCATGGTTTTCGAACAAGGCGGGCCTTATTTTTCTCCACGAACCGAAAACTTGATATTTTTTGCGTATGACGGTTGTGTGCTTATATTTGATTCACCTGTCCCGAGGTGATCCATGTCCTTGGTAAGGTACACAGACGGGAAAACCGACACCCCCCCTCTGCTGCCGGCGATGGGATGTTTTCGCCAAGCCTGGCTGCATCGGGTGGTTACTAACTCCCGAAACCCCGAGCGACGAGCTGGTTTACTTTATATTACATCGTAAGCTGCGCACGGGTCAAGACGTTTTACATCACAATGGCCTTGAGTCGCGGGGTCGGAAATGCGTCCCATCGTGAGAATTGACGGACGATGGCATGGACACGCTCCGGCCCACCTAGAACCGGGCATTTTATGCAGACGAACAAGTGACAGTTGTGCAAAACCCCCAGGCATTTAATTTAATTTAATTTTTTCTTTTCTTTTGAATGTGTGATCCGATGAAGAAAGAGACAACCCGTGACCCCGTGGCGGCCCGAGCCCGGAGAACGGGGTGCCTTCGAAAGCGCTATTGATCTATGGCCGAAGCATCTGCCTGCTAAAGGAGTAAATTGTCGGAGACTCGGAGTTCTACCGTATCTTACTATCTATATACAGACGTACTGTAGATGGATATGGATGTAGCTGTACGCGTATGTATGCTATACGCACCGTTGTCGAAGGGGAATTCGGGAACCCTCGCGGAAAAATCCTTCGACCCAGTTGAAGGAAAGTGGATGGATGAACGCCGGGACGGGCTTCAGTAAAAGCTAGAGCCCCAGAGGTAAAAGGTTGGTACCTAACCATGCCGATGTGTCGACCACGCTCGGATGACAGGATCTGGGAGGAGCAGGCAGTAAGCAAACAACAACTGACTGAGAGTACAAGGGGGAGGAGGGGGAATCCCGAATCAAGTCGAAGCCTTGTGTGGTTAAATCTCCTGGCTGGTTGATGTGGTCTCTGTCGTCTACTCATACTTGTACTCGTACATCGAGATGGTAATTATTAGATGTGTACGAGACGAGTACGGATACGTACTCGTACATCGAGTGTACGCCAAGCTTCTACAGAGTGGGAACGCATTCCATTCCTTGCGAATCTGATCTCGCCGAAGCCTTGCGGCACGCACGGCGTCATGGCATTGGCAGGCAGCCTTGACTGTTTGAGAGATGGGTGGGGGCCCCCCCCAGTTCGGCAGCGCGAAGTGCACAGAACGGGCAGGCAGGAAGTCGAGGAATCCAACTGCTGCTGGCTGTGCCTTCTCGTATTACTGATTATTACAGTACACTACTCAAGTCGTAGGTACTAAGGTAGTAGTATTACAGGGTACCTTAAGTGGTAGGTTCCCTCGGATGACCCCTCCAATGGCTTCGGAAACTTTTAAAGTGCTAGCCCCGATCAGATCACACCGCGGCAGGCGCCCACTGTCGCGCTCCTGCCCGCCCTCTGCTTCAGGGCCTGAGCCACCTAGTAAGTACTACTTAGTACTGTACCTACTAGTAAGGTACGTAGATAGGTGCCAAGGTACCTACTAATTACCTGCCTACTACCTTAGTACCCGTAGGTAGTACTCGTACTTACCTACCTGCTCAAGGCTCAAGGCTCGGGTGGATCCCGCGGCGGGATGGAAACAGAATCACCCAACCACCAGCCCACCAACCACCTCTCCCGCCGTGGCTGGAACTATGTACGAGTATGGGCTGGGATGGTCCCCGCCTCATCATCCCATCGGACACCAGCCCATCCCAATCCTATCCCATCCTACTGTATCCTGGCCGCCATCCACACCACCCGCGCCGTCCACTCACCTTGTCAGTCGTCACCCAAGCGGGCCAAGCCACCACCCACCCTCCACCATCCTCGCCTGTCTGTCACTCTTTGTCTGTCCGTCCTCCACCCCTTTCGCCCACCCAGTTCCTGCTGGCCTGTGTCCTTGGGACCTGTCATATCATGTCATATTGTCCCATTTGCATGCCTCTCCAATACATCGTCGTTTGCCGGGTAGAGCGCCCTCTGGTTGTTTGCTAACGCATTTCCCTCTCCCGCGACGACCATTTTTCGCGGACGGACGGACGGACGGAAACTTGCGCCTACGAGACCTGCTGCGGCTGCTGCTGCTCTTCCTCCTCATCCTCCTCATCCTCCTGCTGCTGCTGCTGCTGCTCCTGCTCTCGGTGCTGGGAGCTGCAACTCGCACATCCGTGTCGCCTCTCACAACCAACGGCCGGGTCACAGTCAGACAAGACGGCCCTTTCCTCTCCCGAACAAACACGAGCCCGCGCATTTGCGAATCGCACCCCGATCTCCTCCCCAGCCAACCCAACCAAACCCCCCTCCCCCCACAAATATCAATCACCGTGTAACTTCTGGCGACCGGGCCCTCATCCAGCCTCGACCCCCCTCCAAGCGCACAGTGTGCTTCCAAACCATCGGACCTCGACCCTCGTACGATCCTTCAACCGCCCCCATCCAGCGCCTCGCCTCTGCCACCCGACCGTTGACGAGCGCACAGTCTGGTGCCAGACCATCGGTCCTCCGTCCCCGTACAACCGTTGGACCGCCCCGTCCCGCCGCCTCACCTCTCTCAGCCACGTGCGCGCATACCGGTTGTTGTTCTTGTTATTGTTACTGCTGCTGCTGTTGGGCCTCCTGCGCATACCCGCCGCCCGCCTGCCCGCCATGCCGCACATGCGCGAGGTAAAGACGTGCGACCGCTGTCGCCACTTCAAGCGCCGCTGCGACCTCCTCAAGCCTGCCTGCTCGCGGTGCGTCCAGGCCGGTGTCCGCTGCAGCTTTGAGTCCGCCGGCCCTGGTCCCGCCCCCGGGCCTTCTTCCTCGGCCGGCACTGCTACCGCCATTACCGCCGGCATCGCCAATGCCTCACTGTCCCCCTCGCTGAAGTACGAGGATGGCGCTGACAGCCAGAATGGCCTCATTTCCCCCTCGACTTCTGCCGAGGACGCAGAACAGCAGCGTTCCGCTTCGATATCAGGCATTGCTGAGCCTGCAGCCCACCTCCCCGACGCCACACCCGCCACACCCGCCACCTCAGCCGCCGCCGTCGGCCAGCGCGTCGTCCGCAAGCGCAAGCGCAATTGCCTGAGCTGTCTGCGCTGCCACCGTCTCAAGGTCAAGTGCGACAAGGAGCTGCCATGCGGCCGCTGCAAGAGTAGCGGCAACGGCCGCGAGTGCTACTATAGCTACAACAAGGGTCCCAACGGCGGGAAGTTCCCCTGCCCGACTGTCCCCGTCGCACAACCCTCGGGCAGCGAGATCACCAAGTCGACCCAGGCCACTTGGCATGTCAGCCACGAGCCCCGTGGCTCAAGCCACTGG
>JPKY01000275.1:0-10233 GCA_000769265.1 Hapsidospora chrysogenum ATCC 11550
AGGAGTTCCTAGTTATTATTTAAGTATTTAAAGAATTCTAACATTACCTTATAGGAAGTAAACATAAAGTTAAGGTTTACACTAATCATAAGAATATTATATACTTCGTTATGACGTAAGAACTTAATAAACGATAATTAAGATACGCTAAATTCTTAACTAACTTCAATTTTGAGATTATCCACTAAAAGGGATTAGAAAACGGTAGATCTAACGCTCTTAGCTAACGACTAGATTATAATATAGGAGAAGTAAGGGTAACGGGATAACTCCTATAGGTTAATAAATAAGGAAACCTTAAATAGCGATCATTAAATACTATTACCTATAAGGTAAAAGTCACTAACGATTTACATAATGAGATTAAGGAAACTAATGCATTATGTTAAGGACACGAAGTGAAACCTAAAGTTATTAACTAAGGAAACGGAAACGAATATAACGAAAAAATATAGATTCTTAACGTAAGAAACCTATGAGAAAGGACCATTAAAGAAATCTATATATACTTAACGTTAGGACACTAAGGAATTCGAAGAACCCTCAAAAGGATCTGAAGGACTTATAACTACTAAGGAATTAAGAATGATGTTATACGTATTATAAAAGAATGTGAAGACTATACATAAGTAAAGGCAACACGACACAAACTATATAGAGAGCTTAAACCTCTACTAATGCTAACATAACTATAGGAATTAATTGCTTTTAACTATATTACGAAATTACTATTATTAAAAGAACCTATAACGGATACAATTTACGATAATATCTTTATTATTACTAATAGACTCATAAAGTATGGATATTTCATTCCCTATAAGGAAGTGAGTAACTCTAAAGAACTTATATATACTTTTCTTAAAGTTATTATTAGTAATTACGGATTACCTAAGGAGATCATTTCGGATAGAGGAACGATATTTACCTTTAAGTTTTGGCAAGCCCTTATGGCATAACTCGGACTGAAACATAAATTAAGTATAGTATATTACCTTTAGACGGATAGACAAACCGAAAGGCTTAACCAAACTCTAGAATAATACCTATAGTGTTATATTAACTACGAACAGGACGATTAGGTTTCAAAATTACTAACGGCTTAACTCGCTTATAATAGCTTAATCGCCGAATTAACCTAGCTTACATTAATGTACGCTAACTATAGGTATAACCTAGAAGCCTACCGAACTCTAAAAGAAGGACTACTTATAGAAAAAGCTATACTTATAGCTAATTAACTACGCTCATTACACTTATAAATGCGAAAAGAACTTAAGTACGTACGCTAACGGATAGTATATTATTACAATAAGAAAAGATCGAAGGGACCGATCCTTAAGAGAGGAGATATGGTTTACTTACTTTAACGAAATTTCACGACAAATCGACTAAGCTCGAAACTTAACTATAAGAAAGTTAGACCATTTAAAATTGTAAAAAAACTTTTAAACACTAACTACTAACTGTCACTACCCTAAATGATGAAAATGCATAACATTTTTCACATTTCACTCCTTAAACTAGCACTAAAAAACACGAAATAATAACTATATATTAAAGTTCACGAAGAGGAATACGAACCGGAACGAATACTTAATAAATAAGTTATAAACGGAGAAGTTAAATACCTTATTAAATGGAAAGGATATAGCGAAATTAAAAATATATAGGAACCGGTTAGACACCTAAAGAATTACTATCGCTTCTTATAATAGTTTCACTAACGGTTAGCTCTAAGGAGGGCGCAAATAGACTTAGATCTATAGGACCGTTAAGAATAGCGTTTTAGTTAACCATACTAAAACCCCTAAAAGACTGAACGTTCATTATAGCCACCGATTCCGCCTAATCCACCTCCTTTAGGTTATCTAAAGAACGGAGACCGTAACGTATTATTTAATAGCCTTTCTTTATAACCTCACGACGTTAATGACGAAGCTAGCGAAGACGCGCTTAATATTCATTCACTTTTTGCTAAAGTGCCTTAAGCTCGTCCTCCGCTTTCTCCTTTTAGGACTTAAGACGCTTTTTCTTAGCAATAATGCGGGAAACTACGGGATAATAAGTTAGGAAGGAGAAAAGAACACTATACGCTTAAGAAATAAACTCACCTAAAGCGTGAGGCACGCTTAATGCATTATAAGAATGACCATAACGAACACATTTAGCGTAATGATTAAAACCATCCATTATTTTATAACGATCCTCCTAGCTATGCGATTCGTAAATAGAATGAGCTATAATGACGACGCTTAGCTTAGATATTAACAAATATAGATCGTAATAACGTTACGAAGAGCTATGGCTTATAGTGTTAACGCGACGAAGAAACTAAAGGGAAAGGGAAGAGAGATTTAACGAACCAATAGGATAGAGGGAGAGACGCGGTTTTGATTGATCTTAAGATAAGATCTAGAGAGAGGAGACATTATGTTACGGCCCGTTTTGCGGCCTACACGTAAGGTGCTAAGGGTCCCACTTTCTTTCCTCCTAATCACGAACCGATCACCTTAATCACTTACAACACGGACGTGATTAGGGAGATCGCTTACCTCGCTCATTACGTAACACACACACGATTAGTGTGATCACCTTAATATATAGACGCGGTCTTAAAACCGCCTTTAGTAAGAGCTACTCTAGCTCCTTAGCTATCAATATAGAAGTTAACGCTTAACTTGCTTTAGTTCCTAAGTCTCGCACCAGACTGTGACCCGACCTGCCTAGACGACACCCTAGTCTTTCTGTTAAACATAAACCGACCTCTGTCTGCCTTGCAGTCAGACCCGAACGTCACAATAGGTAAGCATCCATAATAATAAGTAAGCTCATTAAGCGTGGACCGCGCTAAGCGCGTTCCTTTTTAAGCGTAGGGGCGTTAATAAAGGAGAGGGGGAGGGTTAGCTAGATAGGCTACTAAAGGTAAATAAGGAGGATAATAAAGAGGAGGAATAGCCACTAGCCGGCTAAAGAAGGGGGGCGGGGCTATAGGTAGCCGTATTTACTTAAATTAGCTTATAAGCGTTAGCGTTTAGCGTTTTAGCGTTTTTATTACATCTTACTTTACTCCTTACTTAATTGCTTATCCTTATAGAATCTAATATATACCGTAAATTAAGCATAACTTAAAAGTGCTCGAAACGCTACTATAAAAGCGCCTTTATTAACTTATCGGCTGGCATCTTATATATAGGCACGTATATAACTTAAAACGACCCCTTCTAATACTCTTAACGTAGCTAGAAGTTTTATATATCTATATACCGTAACTAAGTAGTGATATAGAAGCTCTTTACGATTATAAAGCGTATAGTTTAAAGGTTATTATAGCCTATCTCATAATCTTACTTTAAGGCTAGGTTAAGATCACGAAACAGCCGTTATAACCCTATCGTCTCCTTCGCTATTTACTTAAGAGCGACGAGCTTAGCTTCGGTGGTTAACGTACTCACTATAGCTTATTTAGTGGCCTTCTATATAATCTGTCCGCCGAATAGGGTAATAATATAACCTTAAGATAATCTACGAATATTAAGGTCATCGCTAAAGGAGGCATCACTTAAAATCCTAAGTGCCTAGCCTTCGTTAAACTTTTTAAAGCGTAAAGTGAGGTACTTTATAAGATATAAATAACGAATAACTTAGAAAGCTACTTTCTAATATTCCGCCTTTAAGTTAGTGAGGAAGCGTAAGAGTAAGGTTATAGCGAAAGTAACATTAGGTTAGATTATAATAACGGTATAAAGCATAGAACCCACGGTTTCCTAATATTTCTTAATCTCTATATAGGTTATTAAGTTCGTGTTCTTCCTAAACTTAATTATAAGTAACGAAATGGGTGGGAAGCTATTATAATCTAACTACCTAAACTTAAAGGCGATTTTCTTAATATATAACGTATAGCTTAGTGATATTATAAGCTCCTTACGATTCTAAATAATCTTAATGCTAAGGAACCATTTAGCTTCACCTTTCTTATAAGCTTCATAACGCTTTTAGACCTCTCTTATTAAATGCTTAGTACTAGCTTCCTTAGACTTATAGAATAGGAAGAGGATATTATTCACGAAGAATAATATAAACACACTTTAAGCTTTATTATAAAATAAGCATAGCTCTTCGCTATATTAAATAAGGCCGAGTTTACATAATGTGCCTAAGAACTCTATATACTATAGATAAAGTAAATCTCATAGCCTATATAACGCTCTCTTAAGTAATAGTATAAAGCCCGGCTTCTTAAACCCCTTTAGAAGCTTATAGATAACTAGCTCGCCATCCTTATTACGTATTACGTTAATAAAAGCGTTCTTAATATTTAGTTATAGTATCTTAAGGTCGAAATAAGTAATGATGGCTATCGCTACCCTAAACGAGCGCGTTATAAACGTTATAATATATATGTTTTTAATCGTTACCGCTTCTTAAAGGTCTTTACGAACGTAAATGCGCGCTTTAACTCGTTCTAGGATACTAATAGTATCGAACTTATAGGTGAACACTCACTTTAATGGCAGTAACTTCATACATGCCTCTTCTCTCTTAATCTCCCGTTAGGTGCCTTTACTAATTAAAGCCTCAATTTCTAGCTTTACGGCTATAATTAGTTACTCTTTAAGCGGATAGACTAGCACTTCCCTTCACGTTTAAGGTAGCGGAAGAAGTGTATCTCTATATAGCTAGCTCTACCCTATTCTAAGCTACGTAGCATTTTTCTAATCTATTATTATTATAATCACTAATAGCGTTATGCGGAAGCTCTTTAGATCTTTAAATATAGCTTCTTATTAATTAGGTAAGAAGGTATCGAAAAACTCCTATAGATCTCCCTTAATTATAACGTATTAGCTAAAAGTCTTATTGTTAAACGCTATGGCTTAGTCCCTCTTCCCTTACCGAGCTTCTTTAGCCGTAATATAAGCGCTTTTACGTACCTCTTACCGTAAGGGAGAAGGTATACGTGCTTACGTTATAGTTATTACGTTAGCTTTAAGCGTGGAAAAGGTTTAAGATGTTAAGTTTAAGGCTAAGCTTTATAACGGTCTAACGCTATAAGCTTCGCTCTAGCCGGCCTCTTACTTAGCTTAAGCTTCTAATTAATGCTAGAGTTACTCTCCCTTAACATCTTATTGTTATTAAGGTTCTAGCTCTTATAGCGAGTCCCTTATAGTTAGAGTGTGCACCCCTAAGCTCGGGCTCTCACTAACGCTTAAGGCGCTTAAATAAGCGTTATTTAGAGCATTTCTTACGTCTTAAGCTTACGCGCTTTATCGTAAGTCTAGCTTTAATGTTAAACGAGGGGTCTATAATTACTTTAGTAGTTAATTTATTATTTTGAAGGCTTTAAGGTTTAGAGGCATATTTCTAATGCTCTATTCTTAGTCCACCCCTTAGATTAATTACTTAAAGCGCTAACTAGTTAGCGATTCGACCTTAAAAAGGTTCGTGATGGCTATAAGGTCTATATCTTCCTTTAGAGTGGGCTTATTAGGAATCATAATCTCGTTAAACTTATACTCCTTAATTTCCTTTTCGCTTTCACGCTTTAAATTAAAGAACGTATACTCATTAAAGGTCACGTTCCTAATCGTGATAACTCGCTATAAGTTAGGGATCTAGATCCGATATACGTTAAAGGTAACGTAATTAATGAGATATCCGATATAGCCCTTAGGGCTTATCTTAAATAACCGTTTTATATAGTTAGTCTTATGGTCGCGATTAAGCGGATAGGCCTTATAGCCATAAGCGTAAATTCCGCTCTAATCTAGCTTTAGATCCGCTATCGGATCCCTAATCGCGATAAGGGCATATATCTTAAACTATACTTTTAGCACTTTAATAGAGGTTTTCTAACCTAAGGAGCGCTTTAGGCTAATGTTAAGCAACTATATAGCTACTTATATACTCTCTAGCCACAAATCGGGTGGTAAGGAAGCTTTAGTTAGCATTACTATTAATTTAGTGGTTACCTCCTTCCCTATTCGCTCGATACTACCATTTAGCTTATATATAAAGGGTGGTGAAAGCTTAATGCGAATCCCTTACTTTATTACTTAGCGCTAATAGATTAATTAGCTAGCTATAGCTATAACTATAGGTTCGTTATCATAACGTAAAATGCAGATAGGAAGGTTAAACTGCCGGAGCACTAAGCGCTTAAAGTGGTAAATTACGTTAAACACTATGCTTTATTACTTATTAGGTAATGGAAGAGTATATAACTACCTACTATATTCGTCTTTAAGCACATAAAGCTATTAGCATCCATTATAGCTAGATAGAAAGTCTTAAAGGTCTTAATATACCTTATAAAAGGGGCGTGGCGCTTAACGCTTTATTAGCCTTCGTGAGATAACTTAAGCCGTATAGGTAAGCGTATAGCATTCGCACTTCTTACGCTTAGTGCCGCTTATACGTACGTTCCTTACGTTACTTACGAGCTCCTTAAGCGTATTAGCGCTTAGGTAGCCTACGCGAAGGTACTAAAGTTCCTCAAAGTCTTCTCTTAGCTTTAGTGGGTTACGTAAAGGACGATATAGTTAATAAGGCATAATAGAAGCGGCTATAAGCGTTAAAGCCATTAGGGCTATCGGCATAAAGCTACGGATTAGGGGTTCTTATAGGTATGAGGATAACGGCTTATATTTAAGGAACACTATATTATAGGTGCGTAACAACCTAGCTAAGATAACGCTTTTACTTATTATTCTAAAGCGCAATAAGTAATTAAGTCTTATATACTAAACTCCCTTTATATATAGGAGGGCTTTAGATACGATATTAATGTAAAAGCTAAGCATTATAGCGACATTATTAAGCGTAAGATCCTTAGTTCCCAGTCCTAAGGGGCTATTAAAAACTCCTTTAAGTAACTACGTGTTATAGCTAATAATCTAGCATTCCGTATCTACTAACTAGACTACCTTAATGCCATAGCTTAGCTTAAAGGAGCCTAACACGATCAGATCTATCGTATTAACAAGATGAATAGCTCTATAATTATTTAGTAACGTACTCTTAAAGAGTGGATAACACTTAGTTTTAAGCGTTACGTAAATTCCTAGCATTATATTAGAATCGTAAAGGCGCGGATTAATAACCGTTACGTTAATATTACTTAAGAAGGAGGCACCATTACCGTTATTAGATCCGGAAGAGAGCTTCTATCTATAAGATTCTATCTAATCGCGTAAGGCCTTTTACTTTAATTCGTGGAAGCACTTATATATAGCTTTTACTTACTCTTTCGAAGGCTTATTCCATAAGAACTACTCCGTTAATCCCATAATCGTATATTTAAGGGTATAGCATTCCGAAGGTTTCTAATAATATATATTACTAAAGTTATTACGGTAAGGGCACTCCTTACTATAGCTAGGAGCTTTAGCGTTTTTATACGATTAATTAAGAGAGCTTCCGCTAAGGGTTGGATATACGTTATATATAGTCTTCTTATAGCTAACTATATTACTAAAGAGCGTGGCATATCTCTTAAGTGGTATAGTAGGCTCGTTACTTAAAGTTAGAGCCTTTAGAAACGTATTGCGTTCTATTTATATTTACTTAAGCGCTTAGCGCTTACCTACGGCCTTTAGGAAGTCCGTAATCGCTATTATGCCCTTAACCTCTAGAAGGTTATACGATTAAGCTCGTTAGTACGCTTTTACCTAACGTAGATACTAACTATTAACCCTAGCTTTAGCACGCTTAGCCTCTTATAGAATGTCTCTATAAGCTCGGCGAGCTTCCTCTTAAAGCGTGAGGTCGCTTAAAGCGAGGCGGGCCTTAATACCTTTAACGATCTTATAGGTGGAGTATTTAGTCTCGTCTTTCGCGTGTTATAGCTTAAGGGCGCTTATAATCGTATTATAGATACTTAACTTAATGGTGGTAGCTATCTAAATGCGAATCTTGCGGTGTAACTTCACTTTCTTATTGTACTCCTTCTACCGATTAATAATTATAACGCTTTAAGACTATTAATAACTTATGATTTACTTAAAGCTTAGGGCTTCTATATTAAAAAGCTCCCTAAGCTCCTACTTTATATCCGTAAGGCTCTTCTCTTTAGCTTTAATCGGCATGTTAGACGGCTTATTATTACGGTTAGGGTCGATATTAGCCTAAATGTCGTTATTATACGTAAAGGAGCTTAAAACGTGGATCTAGTCACTTTATTAGCGGTAAGTCATGAGCTTCTTATCGGTAGATAGGCCCGTAGCTATAACCACTATGCTTAAAGCCATCTCGTCTAAAGGTGGGTTATAGTATAGCGTAAGGGAGCTTAAAAAGGATGGAAATATACTTAGAATAGTTTAAGATAGTTATTTGTATGCTAGTTATAGTAATTAGAAGTTATAGGTGATAATCGAACACCTCTTAGGCTCATAACTATCGCGTAATACATAATAGTTACTATTTTAAGCATACGAATAATGATTGTAATTAGCCTTAATTTCCTATAAAGGAGAGGGCGTGTGATGCGCCTATTATACGATCTATCTGATCACGTGTTTTACCCCTATTGTGGGGTCTGCTTAATGGAGCACTTAACCCTTCTGGGCTAGCGCCGGAGCTCTTATCTCGCGGGGCTTAACAGCCCTCGTTAATTATAGTTAGCGTCGCCCGTGGAACTCCGTGGGCGAGCCTACCATTTCCCTTTCGGCCGACGCCGATGAGCCGATGACAATAGTGACGACTCCTGCTTTACCAATCAATCAAGCCGACAACTTTCGTCAATAAGTGAGGCACGGTTTTCAACACTCATGATTTGAGCGATTACTCAGCCCGAATGTGTCCTTTTGCCCTCATGGGCACGGTACAGGTCGGTCCCCCTTCTGCACCCCAGCATCAGCCACTGGCTGAGACATAACTTGCCATTCCCTTGGAGATGATCGCCACTGATTGGTGGGAACCGATTGTAATAATCCATTATTAGATGGTGCTCGGATGCAGCATCGAACTGTTCAGGTTTAAGTTATCGTTTAAAGATACAGCTCCGTCTGTGATAGCAAACCAAGAAGTATTAAAGTCGACGTTCTATCTCACACATCTAGACAACCCAGCGACATTATCTCTCCAATCCAGAGAACCGATTTGAGACGCCTTCTCTCAACCATAACTACCCCTGGTATCCCATCCTTTTCTCAGCACCCTAGCTACTATACGTACGATGTCGCCATCGTGGGTGGTACGACAAGCGGGGTACATAGTAAAGTGTAAGTACACTAATTGTAAAGTGTAATTACACTACGAGAAAATTTCTTAGCGGCGGTAGAAAAAGAGTGTATATACTCACTATATGTTACGAGCATAATGAGAAGAGTGAGCTAATTATAATTAACGAAAAATTTCTAGGTAGTAACGTAACGTATATACTAACCACCTATTTTGTTCTTACTTTATATATACTAACCTTCTTCCTAATATCTTCTTAATTAATTAATAACAATCATTTAGCTATTAAACTAACGTTATTAATATAGACACTTTTAACCGTATGTTCATAATTAGAGACGTATAGTCTAGCTATATGCTTACTATATATAGCGATCGTTTTAGATAATAAGCTAGCGTAAGCTAAGGTGGAAGGTAACTTCACCTTAGACGTTAGCACTCATTACGGCTAGATAGGCAATGCGTTTCACGATATAATCCAGTACGGTAGATATTTAGTATATACTAATTATATAATAGGCGCTAACTCCGTCTCCATCGCTAAGGTTAATAGTATAGTGTAGGTTTAAACTAGTAACTTACTTAGCATATACTTAATTAACACTCTATAGATGCGGTTATATAACTGGACTAAACGATAGACTTTACGGCACTAACATTAACATCGCTAGCGGCTTAGGCTAGGTATATATCGTATATACTAAATAGAATTTTAATATATACTAACACTAAGACTATTATAACTAAGGCGTTATATTAATAGCCACTACTATAATAAGGGAGGAGATAACGTTATCACGGCTAGCGCTTATAATAACGTTACCCTCTAAGAAATCCGTAAGGGTAGACTATAAGTGCCTAATATACATATTTAGAGTATTAGATAAGTATATACTAACTATATATAGGGCCCTAATTAAGTATATAGTGTAGGGACATTAACGCTAGGAGTCGTTCTTTATTAAACCTAATGCTAGCCTGGTTAGTGGCCCGATTGTTAAGCTTTACGACCACTTTAAGTAAAGGGCGTAAGTATAATGGTTATTTACC
>JPKY01000028.1:0-58015 GCA_000769265.1 Hapsidospora chrysogenum ATCC 11550
ATATATATATATATATATATATATATATCGAAATGGTCGTTCAAGAGCGAGCTTGAGAGACAACTCCGCATATGTTGTCTATTTCACACAGCAGATTCACGTCAACATCCATTGCATGTTTGTCTTGGGTGGGGGGACGACGACGGGAGTGTCGATGGTGGGTGGTATACGGGGTCGTACCGACCTCTGCAGCATCGTGGAGGGCAAGCCGCCATCGGATCATGTACAAGCCACTGCTGGCCCAGTGACAGGGTCACGTCCATGACGTCTCTACTGCCTCGAGGTGCAGTCTTCTCTTGTTGATGGGAACTTTGGTGCTCCAAGGTTAGGCTCCCCCTCCTTTGGTGTACAAGGACTCGCTGTCAGTCACTTACACGGGTCAAGGAAAGGAGGGAATCAGGAGACGATGGAGATCACAGCAGATGTCACGTTCAAGTCCATCAATACCACACTTGGTCTGGTTATTCTGGTACTCCTATTCATCGTAGAAAGGAGGTTTCCACAACCTCACCTCTACTTGCCATCAATCGGCGAACCATTCCCAACAACCTCAACTCCCCCCAGTTCGATCATCATGCCCATCCCTCTTCCCTCTCTCCCCAGCACCCGTAGACCCCCTTTCACATATCCGGACTCCTACTCTGCGCCAACCTCACCGCCTCAGCATGCGCCCTCGAAGCGACCTCCCCCCAGTCCAGCACCGAACCACCAACACTGCCACCCGACCCTTTCTCCCCACCGGGGCCCGCCCTCCTCCTCCTCCTCCTCTGGCACTCATCGCAGAGCGTCCCCTGGTGGTACCGCCACTCCTCCCTAACGCGCTGCATCCTCAGACACGGATCCATGTCGTCGTCCGCGAGCTTCGCCTGGCACCGGTCCCGTAGCCGGACCTCGAGGCAGCCGCAGTCGTAGGTGTATGTGTTCCAGTTGCACATTGATGCCTCCTCACTCGCACGCACGCCCTCCGTTCCAGTCGTTCAAGTATCGATTGTCGCGGACAGGCAATAGAGAACGGAGAGAGAGAAGTGGATGATGGCCTCATAAATACAGAAACCACCTCTCCCCCCCCCCCCCCCCCCCCCCCATTCCCTCCCCAACCAACAATTGCAAGATGCTCGCAAACTTGAGGTTGGGAGCAAAAGATCCCATCAAACCCCCTTTGTCCGACCCCAGCACCACAACCAACCCAGCAACCACCACCCCAAACGGGACCAAGAGCACGCGCACAACATCTCACTTGAACGACCCATTGTAAGGCTTGCTCGCATACCGGCCCCACGAGTCAGCCTCCTGCCGAGCTCCGGGCAACGTGACACGGGAGGCTGGGGGGATACACGTCCTGTCAGTCACTGCACGCCATTCCTCGGAATGCAGCCGACGGCGGGTGACGATGGCAACATCAAAGTCCGACGGACGGACGGACTTGGCCGGTCTGTAATATATACGCGCCTCGTGGTACCGGGTGCTACAATAAGTACAGGCTGCTGTTGAGTGATCTGGCAGCACCGCACTCCTCGGTCCGCCGCCAACTTTCCGGACCTCATGTGCGTCATGAAGGTCTACGTTCGGGAGGAGTGTCCAGCCAGTGTTTGCTGGATGTGATTGTATCTCGGTTGCTCTACCTATATCGCTTCTCCGGATGTAGCACCTCTTCCAACCCAAACATACCCGATGTGTATGTGAGTAACACACCACGGGTCTCCATTACCATTACCATGTAACGTATATCTATCGTGTATCCTCTCAGTGTATCCGCTCAGTGTAATCCGTATGTACAATTTCCAACTCTACCTCTCACCCAATCACTGCGATTTCTCCCCAGCCTCTGGACTCGGCTTCTTAACCAGCTTATCCAACGTTGCCGCAATATCCTTGCTCTTATCCGTATCAACAACATCCGACTCGCCACCACCACCATCACCACCAGCATCCATCTTGCTGCTGTCATTGTTGTTACTGTTAGAGTTGCTCGCGCTCCTCTTCTGCTCAATCGCCTTCATCGCATCCCCCGTGAGCTCCTGCCTCGTCATGAGCTTCCACACGTCCTTCTTCCTCGTCTTGCGGTCGCCGACTGATATGATCACGCCCGCCGTGATGTTGCACGTTATGCTCACGCACAGGATGACCGTGGTGATGGCAATGTGACGCGTGCGGTAGTCTATGCCCCACGTGGTGGCGCCCAGGGAGATCTGCAGGCACGAGTGGCAGTCGAGCAGGATCACGATGGCCACCAGGTACCGCAGCGGGAAGGCGTAGTGTGTCGCCGTCTCGTTGGGCTTGTAGAAGCTGTGTGACTTGGCCAGCTTCTTCTGGTGGTGGTGGAGCTTCTTCTGCTGCGCGTACGTCAGAGGCGTGTCCTCGTACGCGTTGATGCCCGTGTTGTCCTCATCGGGGAGGACGGGGACGATGTTGTTGTGCATGGTGTGGGGATCTATAGGAGACGGTGCGGCCTCTAGATCCGGCGTCGACGTCCGCTCACGGAGGGGGCCCGCAGCATCACCGCTCTGCTGCCCGCCCGAGGGCGACTCCGTCTTCTTCAGCCCCGGGCCACGATTCTTGCAACCTTTCTTGACAATCCGCGCGTAGCGAAGGACATATATCATGTGGTAGGTATCAATGGCCCGGAAAGGAGCCAGGCCGTCTCCCATAATGGCGAATAGGGCGACCAGGACGCTGTCGATGATGTGGATGACGTAAAGCTGCTTGTCGCCGACGTAGATCCAGCCGATCAGGAAGAGGACCCAAGCTAGACCAAACAGTGTGATGAGAGTGGCGTAGAGCGTGACGAGGAACCCGAGAGGCCGCCTCACATACTGCCCGAAGCCCTTCATCGTGCGCTTGAACTTGGATCTCCTCGAGTGTAGCATGTGGCGCACGTGGTCATCCAGCTCCCGCTTCTCCTCTGCGGTCCAGCCTTCGAGTGTTTTCCCGTGGGGCAGCGCGGCGTAGTGAGAGTCGGTGAGGCGCGAGGTGATGGTGCTCGAACGCTCCAACGGCGGAGGCTCCTCTGCAGCTCCCGTATCTGCCGCCGCCGCCGCCTCCTCTCGCTTTTCTTCCGATATCTGGCCCATTTTCTCAGCACCTGCAGGTGGTGGTCGTACTGGCCCGGCGAGGTCCTCAATATCGTGATCGGACAAGGTGTATGTAGGACGTCGGTTGACCCATTTACCAAGGTCGGGGACAAAGAGCGAGTTTTGAACGTTCGTCAGGGTGGAAAGGGTTTGGACTTCCGGGTCTAGAACGGATCAGTATGAGAAAGCAGACGCGATGCGCATGCTGGCCGGCTCCGGGAACGTACCTATTGTATCGAGATAATCAACGAGTCTCTCGTTGTACTCATCCTCGGCACGTATCGCATCTGGATCCAAATCCTGCTGTCCCTGCAAACCCCCCTGCTGCGGGTGCTGTCCGTGGCGTCTCGGCCAGATGAATCGACCCATTCTGCGCATCCCCGGGAGCCTCGAGGGGCCGTCAGCAGGTTCCGGCTCTGTGCGGCTGCGACTCAAGCTCATCCTCCCCTCCGGCAGCGAGCGCGCGGGCGAGAGCGGTTCATCCCCGATACCGAGCTCCGTCAATGACGGCCGCGCCCCCTCTTCAGTCAGGCGCGGCATCGCGATCTGCGGTACTCTCCGCGAGTGTCTGGCCAACGTGGAGGCATCCTGCGGGACATGAGCCCGCTCGGGCTGAGAGATGCTCCTGGGTCGCCGGGTAGACGACTCGCCGGCGCTGCTGCTGCTCCCTTCACCAGTATTGCGGCGGCCGCTGCTGCTGCTGGTGGTGGGCGCGCCGCCGATGAGGTTGTCATGCGACCGCCCCAGCCGCCCCAATCCATCGCTGATTCTCCCAGAGGTACCGGTAGACCGGTTGGATCTCAGGGACGATGACCGGCGGCGGAGGCGGATACTAGGCTGGCGCATCATCGCCGGGCCGGCTTCGCCCACGGACGACGAGACATTGCTGCCGTGGGAGCGCGGTCTCGCGGCTCCGGCCTGGGAGGGCGCTTGCAGGAGCGACGGCTGGACCTCGAGTGGCGGGAAGTATTCGGTGGTCGACTCGGCATCGGCCATCGGTGTCGCGGGCTGCGCGGACTGTCGAGCTGGGCTGACATCTCTGTTCTCGGCATTCGCATTCGCGTCCGCATTGTCGGTGTTGTTGTGGTCGTGGTCTCGCGGCGCGAGGGAGCCGGTCGAGGCAGCGCGGCCGGCCCCGGTTGCCGGGGGCGCCTCGAGCCCGTCTGACTCAGGCTGCGATTGCCTCTCGCGTGGATCCATCACAAGCTGTCCGCCAGGCGAACGCCAGCGGTGTTAAAACGAGGGCAGAAGGTGGTGACGACGTGCGATGGACAGATGGAGAGAATGAGGTTTGTTGTGACGGAGGGTTACTAATTAATTGACGGACGGAAGTACTAACTATGAGTTAGGTAGTAGCCGGGGAGGGCCCAGAAGTTTGGCCAAAGGTTCAGCAGTGGCTACATACATACATTCAGACCCACTAATTAATACCTTAGTAGTACTAGGTCATGAGATATCCTCGGACTCGTCCTGCGTCTGGACTCAGATCAGGGAAACAACCTTGGTAAGCTACAGACGGCATTGTTGGCGCCGTTAAGGGTGGCACTAATACTGTAAAGTCTGTACCTAACGTACTGTAGGTAATCACTACCACCCCCCGCTGATTGCCCGCTTTCCCAAAGAAGGCGCCCCCCTCTGCACTGCTGCCAGTGGCCAGTGGCCACCACCACCACCAAGGAATCGCCAATGGGTGCAAGGTTGGCACGGGGACTCGATACCTGACGTCACATGTCCAGTACGAGCCGCGGAAAAATATAGTATTGATCTGCCGGTCCTTATCACGTTTTATTTTTTTCATCGAGATTCATCAGCACTCGTCAGGATTGAAGGGGAGATTATTTCCTTGAATCCGTCACTCAATCGTCTGGCTCGAGGCCTCCCAGCTCTGTGAAGAATATTCGAATTGTCCTACATCATAGACGATGCTACAGTAGCACCAGCCCTTGCAGCAGCATCATCCATTATTCACAGGTTCTACAGCACATATTTGCCATGATCTATCAACTACTTCTTCTCTTTGCACTCCCTAGACTCTCATCACCTTTAATTTCATACACGTACATTAACCCTTAAAATATCCCTCTCCTCCCCCCCTTCCCCCTCCCCCGGAGGCTCCGCCCGTTGGCCTCCCCAATCTAAACGGACGGCCCCACATCCACCACCACATTCCGTCCACAAGTGACAAACCCCCCGTCCCCGGATCCATCGGAGCCTCACCCATCAAAATCAGCATGACAAATTCGGACAAAAACGAAATTTCATGTCAGGGCCGTAGCGCTCACATATCCTCTGCCATTCATTCGTTCGTTCGTTAACCTGCCAGGTCGGGCAATAACGTGAAGCCTCTTAGGTTCCCTGGTAATCACACACCCACGATGGTCTGCGGGAACACACACATCCTATATAGAGCGAGACGGTCATAGGACCTCACCGGCCACGCCGGCCCAAGAGGGTTTGAAATATCGGCAATTCCAATGATTCCCGGACTTAGAACGCCAGTGCACATAATACTGCCAGATTGTGAATAATGGGATCCAGAATATGTCGACGGAAATTGTGGTCAAAATAGCTGTCAAAATGGCTAGACTACAGAGCGCGCACTCTTGTCTAAGTTGCAACAATGTCTCGAGAATGTGCCACTGCCACTGTATGCGACTCCGATTCCTCGTCGGCCCCGGTGCACTAAAGTCCAAAGGCCTCGCTTACACAAACGGTCACGCATCAACAAGTATGCCCAGCACAAAACGGGAACCAGTATGTATGTCCATATGTGTTATGTCATATATATTGACTTTCGGCTACTTGGGCAAAACTGCTCATCGTTGGTTGCGTCTTACACATTATTTCAGTGATTTGTAGCGTACTCAATCGAGTATTAAAACAGAGCCGGGTATCGCCAACCTGCAGTAGACCTCCTCCCCAGGGGACCTTTACGAGCCACGGCGCCTACACAATGATCGGGGTCTGGCTGCTAATGACCAGACCGGCCACGCTGGCCGAGGTCAGGGTGGCCATGACGCCCGAGATCAGGGCGGAGAAGGCAAGGCTGGAGACGTCACCCCCACGGGAAGGAGCCAGCTGGCCTAGAATACCTATCTGGATACCGAGAGATCCAATGTTTCCGAAACCGCAGATGGCGTACGTGGAAATGAGCTTTGTCCGCGGCGAGATGTCGGCGTACTCGGGCCCCTCGGCAAGCATCGTGAAGGCAACGTACTCGTTCTGCAGACATTGCGTGTTATCGATCAGGCGATTACAAGGGTTTCATGTATCTTGATTATGGTAGTACTTACGGTGATGACTTTCTCGGCTATCAACCTGCTGACCTTGAGGAGACTCGCGTCGCGAGGAACACCGAGGAGGAAGGCGACAGGATAGAAGGCGTAGCCGAAGATGGTCTGCAGCGTCAACTGCGGGTCGTTGATGTCCAGGTAGCTGCCCCACCAGGTGAGAAGACCGTTGATGAGGCCGACGGCGGCGAGAATGCAGAGGATCGAGGCGATAATGGTTCCGGCAATCTTGACACCAAGGTAGGCACCCTCGGCAAACGCGTGCAAGGCATTCTCAGCCTTGTGCTCGTCGTCGTCGGGGATGACCACGCGACCTGCCGTCAGGGTCTCCTCTGTCTCGGGGTAGCGCAGCTTCGAGATGGCGAGGGACGCGGGGATGGACATGATGCACGAAGACACCAGCGCCTGGGGGTTGAGGCCGAGATCGATGTAGCCGATGAGGACGGAACCCGAGATGGTGGCGAAACCGCAGGTCATGATCTGGTGAATCTCCGCTCTGGTCATGTGTGGCACGAAGGGCCGCACCAGCATGGCCGACTCGCCCTGGCCGATGAATGGAGTGGCGGCAGCGACGACAGCCTCGGCACCAGAAACCTCGAGGGCCCAGAAGACAAATTTGGCAAACTTCATGATGAACCACTGGAGGAATCCAACGTAGTAGAGCACCTGGACCAGAGAGATGAAGAAGATGATGGCCGGAATCACGTTGAAAAAGAACATGGGCAGGGCCGCCGTGTCAGGGTTGGTCAAGAATGCAACGCCATCCTTGGCGAAGCCCAAGAGGTCGCTGGCGCGGTCGGCGATGAACTTGAAAATGTCGAATCCGACCTTCGTGCGCAGGACAAATAGACCAATAATGTACTGGCCCAGCATGCCACCGAAAACCGTTCGCCAGTTAACGTGCCTCCGGTGACGGCTTGTCGCCCAGAAGCAGGTGATGATGACGGCCATGCCGAACAAGCTGACAGCGCGGTTCTCGCGGGTGTTGTCGGCGCTCTCCTCGGTGACGAAAGAACCGACGAGGATGACGCTGACGGTGAGAATCCCCCCCGCCAGGGTTCGGAACTTTTCTGGAATCAGGTCGTAGATCCTGACAGCCGTGTTATGCCAGGTCCATTTGATGGGCTTGGTGACATAGCGGATGGGAACATAGAGGAAGACCAGACGCAGCATGATGGCGAGCCAGAAGAGAAAGGGAATGACCCAGTTCTTATCATTGCGATGCAGAATCAGCGAGGCGATCCACCAGCCGGTGAAGAGACCAAAGGTGAAGAGGGTAAAGAGCAGCCTGCGGTGCCGGTGTACCCAGCCAAAGCGGCCAGTCTTCCATGCCGGGCCCGTCGTCTCCTGCGAGGCCTCTCTATTGGAGATGACACCACCACGCTCGGCCTTCTCGTGGTCGCTGTAGTCGGGCGGCGTAGCGACACCCTTCTCGACGGTATCGTGGGCGCCATGGCAGTGGTGGTGAGTGGGCGGGTGGTACTGCTTGGGAACATGACTGTCGGTGGACTGTCTCCCCGAAGTCGCGTAGACGATTTCGTCGGGGGCCTCGGCGCTGGCGGCATGCAGTCTGTGAGGGTGGTGGTGTTGGTTTTCGGGCAGCAGCACGGGATCCGTGTCAGGCGCCGTGGGCGCCGGGTTGTCTGTGCGGTCGGTCATGGTTCACGAGTGTAGAATTCGCGTTCGCACAAGAGCGAATTTCCAATCCAAAAGTCGTCAAGACGAGGCCCGGGTGGGGGGTGGGAAATGTCTTGAGAAGAACTCGTTACCGACGACGAGGTTAGAATGCGACCGTCTCTTTCTAGCTGCGGTCGAGTCTCGTGTCGGCCGCGCCGAAGGAGCGATGCGCAGAGCGGGGACGGTGACCAAGAGGGACAGGCTATGTCGGCCACACGGACCAGGACAAGAAAGTCTTGGACTGGGACCGAGAGGGATTCCGGGATACTCACTCTGCACTCACTCTCGACAACGCGCACTCGGCGATGGAGGCGTGCGACGAGGAAAACGGGCGGGTTGTGAGCGAGAGGAGCAGATTGTCTCTTGTCGGGACGGGGGAAAGAAACGGGGATGGCAAACGCCCACGAGAGGAACTCTGGGGAAAGAGAGGAGGGAGGGAAGGATCCATCCAGCGGCACATGGGCTGGTTGCCATATATTTGTACGAGTATTTCGGCTCCTTTCTTAAGGCAAGATAGGCGGCAGGCAGGATCCTCGGTGCCCTCTCCAACGAGACAGGGAGGCGGCGCCCCAGGCCACACGAAAAGTTGGAGGGGCGCACCTTCCCTTCCGCAAACGCATCCAAATGCGGTATGGAGGCCATCCGTGGTGGTTTTCCCCGGCTGCTTACTCTGTGGTGCCCTCATGATTACCGTCGTCGTGGTAATACTCATGAGCTTCTGGTTGGCTATCTGGCGTCGCCGACAACTCTGCTCCCCTCCATCTCTGGAGGCCGGCAGCAAATCAGCAGAGGCCAAAGCTGGATCCAATGCTGCAGCCAGGGTGGCGTGCCAGTGCTTGGGGCTCCTGGATGCTTCAATGCATTGCTTCGTCTCTTCAGTTTGAGCCGTGCTTCCTGTGCCGAGCGTCCCAAGCGAATTCGTCCCCATCATTGGCTACGCCGGAGAGGTGCTCGGCGCATCAGGAGTGGAGGAACTTTAAAATTCGCGGGAAGGCAAAAAAAAAGTCCCTGCGGGAGGGCGGCGCCCACGGCTTGGCTTTGAATCGGGCGCCGGCTGGGTTGCCTGAAACGACCTAGTGCGTATCTGGGCCCGGTGATTGGTGGCAAATGAACTGTGCGGTACTTATATACACTGTATACGCTGCCCATACTCGTACGCCTCAACACAGTGTGGCTGGCTGTGACCCGGGGTAATTTGAACCCAGTTCGGTATTTTTGGTGCTTATCTGGACAAAAAGGTGGGGATTTCCAGTCCATCTAGAAGAGTTCGACGCAGTGGCAAGGCCCGATAAGCCACCTACTGTACGAATGTCCGTACAGGCTACAGCATGGGCTGTTGGGGCCAGCCACGACCCACACCCACAGCGACCCCATTCCTCTTCTAGAAGGCGCGTCTAGATACGGATCTTGCTCTTGTGATCATGTCTGACACACCTCCTCTCGCTCTCGCTCTGCTACCCCGGATGGACCATGATGGCCGTATCTACTAGTACTCATGTAAGGTGCTACCACCCGAGGTCGACTCGGCCAAGCCGATCAGAATGAGCCCAGATCAATATTAATACCAAGCCACCTGCAAGCAGTATTGCATGGGTACCTGGGGTGGAATCACCATTGACAAGAACAGCGATCCGCGCGTTGCCCTGTCTAGCCCTGTGTCCTTTCTTCGCCGCACCTATTATCAATGCCAATGGCACATGCAGATGATAACACTCTCACACATCCTTGCATTCATTAAAATTCATCGGCCGGCTCCGATGAATGTTCTCCCAGTTGGTAACCATGGACATCGGTTTTGGACTCTGGACCGTCCCCCAATCTCCCACCACCATCATTGCGATTTCATTCACGCATGTACTGTGTTTCTCCCCCAGCGGTTGACCGACCTTCTACCCCTTTAAGCATAGCTTAGCGGGGTTCTTGTTTCCCCAGGACCCCAGCTTCTCTTTGTGTCCCGCAATTCGGTTGCAGCACGGGGGGAGTGGGTTGAATTCAGTAAATACAATCACTAGTAGCCCAATGCCCATGGCAATACCAAAGCGCCAACCTGAGCAATGGCCGCAGTACTCCACGAGTCGGCGTACCTAGAAAATGATTGATCTATACCAAGAGCCGAGGAGTTAAGAGGAGCTCTCGTTGAAGGGGCTCTAGGAACTCGTCCATAATGCACCAGGCGATTTGGCTCGCCGCCATGATAGCTTCTGCCTCCGACCCCGAGATAGGGGACGCTCGGATGTGCTCTTTATTAACGGGCGGCGGCGCGAGTGCAACTTTCTGTGTGTGTGGATTTATTCGAATAGCGTGGGGCTTTGCGACTCTGTGATATCGTAGATCCAGGCGCTTTGAATAGGGAGTAACCTGGTGTTCCGCCAACAGTACCCAGAGATACGTTGGGGTGGACCCTCTGCTGCAAGTGACAAGGATAGTTGGTTTACCTCGATGTGGGCAAAGGTTTCGTTGTCCGGGGTTGGATGGACATTCGTGTGGGCACGCGTGTCAGCCCCGTGGGGTCGACCGGACTCCCCCGGCCCAAGACGAAGCTCGATACTCCAGCAGATGGTCTGGGGTCTCTAGTGCTCTACCTCGGAGAACTTGCGTGAAGCTAGTCCGTACTATACCTTTCGATTTCCGCCCGACCCCTCCGCCTGGAGCAATTGATATTGTCCAAGTGGTGTTTGGCCCCTAACACGGCCACCAGAGAATCAAGGCCTCTAGGCTCGTGTCGCCGCTAGTCAGAAAGGAACGGAAACCAAGATAGGTGAGTTGGTTTCCCTACGCATCAGATGGAGTTACTGACATAACAGATCTTTCCCACATACAATGTGTACTTGGGGGCCGGGACACTGCATCCCATCGGCCATGCAAATTCGGTTCTACAGGTTGTACTCGGGTGCTGCGCGATGCACAGTCTTCCAACCCTTGACATGAGCGACGGGCAGCGAGTAGACCAAGTCTTTGATAGGTTCCATGTCCGATAGCTGACAACATTCCTCATACGCCACAATGGAGCCCCTCATCGTTTAGATATCAAGGATCGCGGATGACGATAGGTATGGTATGCTCCATTAACATGATCAATCTTGTTTGGGGGGCCCTTGTCCCAGCCGTGCATATCATGGATGTGCCCGATCTGGTCGCCCACCTGACGGATTGCCCGTGGCTCCTTCGTTTCGATCATGTTTCTATCGCCAACTTGGGAGATACAAACCATCGTGACGGGTAGTTCATTTTTGTCATCCAGATGCGCATCTCCTTGGTTCTAGTCGATAGTGAATAGGCCGAACACAAGAAAGGCGTGAGAGTCACAGCGGTCTACCGCTATGAAACGGCAATCAAAGCTGCTGTACTTATTATCCGGCGAGACAAGCCTGTCATATTTGAGGTGCAGTAAGACTTCTGTGACTAGTTGCTGTGGTTCGTCCCGCACCCCTGTTGCCATGCGACAGGAACGCTTCTCCTCATGATGACGAGGATGCGAACCGGTGGCTCCATTACCACCAAATGCGGCCGGCGGCGGCCGGCGGGTATGCGTGTGAGTGGAGAACACAGGAATGAGGTCGTCGCACGCGTAGGCGCTCGTTATCCTAAATTCTAGAACATCGTCAGTGCTGGCGAATCCGAAGGGGGTAGGAAGCCGTACGCATAGGCTAGCCGAGATGGGCGTTTCCGGCAGTGAAACTGAGAACAATGGAACGGGGTCGGTCGGAAACTCACGTACATGTACTTGACCCAAGCCAGTTGTGTTCGCAGATTCACGTAACCAAGTGTCAGCAAGCCACGATCACATCGACATGGGGAGGCTACATATACTACGGTCGTACAAGGAAGCGAGATATTTCCTCAGGTGAATAGCTATTAATTTCCCTGGAAATTTTAAACTCTTCTATCCAATAGAGTTGATTGCTCTTTTTTATTTTCAATCCAGGCTCCCCAAAAACTTAGCTAATTTAACGGTGGCCGGCAGCGGTTACTTGTCGGCTTGTCCTTGTAAGTTGATGTGCTGTTTGGAAGCACTAAGAAGCGCGTTGGAGGATCTAGCAACGCTAGCGTTTGACGAAATTATTACACCAGTCTTTATATCATTAAAATCATATTTGAAGCAATCAGAACCATTAAGCCATCAAGATCCAGGAGTTTATTGGTCCCGGTCCTCGTCACCCAAGGCTCAAGGACATCTTGTCTAGGGTAGGGCTTATTATATTCACCGACTACCCCGTAGCCCCAAGCAACAATTTCTCTACTTTGAAATCCTTCCTTGTGCTGGTAACTTTAGTCTGGGTTTTGGACAGTAGGGGAATGACAAAACCCGACCTGAAACTTTGAATGTTGGTCTGATGCAGCCCTTTTCGCCCGCTCCCGTTTGCGCATCCCTACTTTTCCCTCTCGGAGGGTTCTTCTATTTGCTTCTGCCTCTACGTATTCACTAGATGTCTCTATACTACATCTCTACGAGTTTACTAGGCTTCTATATACGGCATTCCCTGTCCATCTCGCGAGCGCCTCGATTCCATGATCCGGGCCTGCTCTGGGATTCGGACGCCGCTCGCACCTGAGCAACATACTCGAGCAGCGGCTCCTTATTGTACCGAAGGCTCAGAGAGAGCCGTTTCTGCGACAGATTTCGAGTATTTTCGCGACCACCTACGCCTGAGATTCTGTCACTCTATCCAGAACCAACTCGTCGAGCACGGTGCGCGGTCGGTACTGGCCGCGGTCGTCCTTGGCACGCAATCAACGTGACGGTAATCTTCAACTCCTGAGGTTCTCCGCATCGTTCAAAGTTTTGGGCGGTTACATGGTGGTGTAGAGCAGTGCTTCCGAATCTGTCCCGGTGGCGAGGATTCGCTCCATGCTGGGGTAGCAGGCGCACAAGCTCGACGTGTGCCGAAAGGCCGTTAGCCAAAATCAGGGGCGTAATGCCCTCATTGTTGTGCGCATCGGGGTTGATGCCTATCTCTTGAATTAGGATCAGCGACCGTGTTCTAGTAATAGTTCTACGAACCCTCCTCTCCGCGGCTCCCCGGCGTTGTCTTCGATGGGGATAGCGGCCGCATGGAGAACCGGCACGCCAGAGGAGTAAAAAGACGTTTGCGTCGGCACCATGTTGTAGAAGCTTTACACCAAGCTGTGTACGGCCACTCCAGGTTCTATTCCGAGAAAGCTGTTAATTTCTGCAGTTCTCGGGCGTCCCGAAGATCCGGTACCGCAACGGCCCCACCGCCGGGGTCCGGCCGGCGCTCTCGCTGGTGGGGCTGGACGCCAGCCGGTAATTATCATCTTGCCACTTTTGAAATGCCGATACGTCGAAACGGCGTCGCCATGTCGGATTTCCATGCCCCGAGACTCGCGAAACTGCGGTTAATTAGAGCGGACGACAGCTTTCCACTAAGAAAAACAAATAGGGAGAAATACTCTACATGCAATTCATGTTCAAAGACGGCGGTGAACTGGCGTCAGTCCTGTAATGATGTCTTTGACGTTATTCCCACATCTGCAGGCCACAGGAGGACCCTGCATTTCTATGGATGGATTTGGTCCGGATATGGTAATGAATGAACGAGTGCTCCCCGCCTTGCCTGTTTACAAACGCACATTGTAAGTATATTCACGTTTTCTGGGCATACTACTGCTAGCTTCCGAACCATCTTTCCCTCATCGGCATTCGGCACAAGTATACCTCCTCATCAAGGTAGCTGGCGTCCATGAAGAGGATGATTACTGATAAAGATTTATTATGCCTTGCTTCAAAACATCAGCCGGCGTAAGGGAACGTCGCCCACGAACATAAGGCCAATATGGAAAGGGATCGATCAGCGTTGGCCATAGGCGGCTTCCTGGAATCCACCTCCACCCAAAACAGCACCCCTCCTCCCCTACCCCCCAACATTCCAATTGCTCCGAGCGGGCATGACGTCGGGGGACAGCACGCGTAAATGGACGACTCTGATGCCCGGTAAGGCCATCGGGGGGTTTGGTCAACGTGCGGCACAGGTGTCGATCAGCCGATCGTGAAACACAAGCCAAAAAGCGTACAGCCGCATAACAGCGAACTCCGCAGCCTAGTCTACTGGGCTCTGGCAGTATGAGCATGACGCAGCTTTAGAGGGGAAAGCCTTGAAATCCCACCTTCTCCCCCAAGGAGTTCCTACGGAGATCACCAAACTGTAGATCTTGAATCTGACCGTAGTAATTGGACTATTTACGGATGAGATACCGAAATTCCGATTTCTACCGTTGGAAGCTGTGACGCATACGGCGACTCTGATAAGAGAGTTGAGGTGGTAATAGATGTGTGGATGGTAGAGTGCGATTAATCAAATATATAAGGAGGCACCGGTCACACCCCTGGCCTCTCTCATCATCCTGAACTACTCAACTCAACTCGTGCTCTCACAACATTTTATATTCATCTACATCTTCTATCGAAAACACCGTCAACATGATGGCTTTCGGTCGTGTTCTTGCCGCCCTCTTCGCTGCTGCGGCCGTGAACGCCCAGATCCCATGCAACCCCGTTGAGGCATGCCAGGTATGTATCTACAATCTCGCCTTGTGTGATTCAAAATTGCCACATGTCGTACGTCGTACTGACCATTGATCCCGCGGCAACAGGACAAGAACGTCGGCGATGAGTGCCATTTCCTCGCTCTCGGCTGCCCCGGCGGCGGTCTTGGCCGACCCATTGCTACTGGTGGTATGTATTAGTGGCCCTGGTCCGTCTCTGTCCATGGCGTTTTGTCTGACATGTTTCTCTGCGTCCGTAAAGACTGCCGAAGCCCTGAGGAGGACCCCAACGGCGGCTCGGACATCTGGTGCCACGGCGAGTGGTAATTGTCTCACAAGCTAGTTCTCTAGATTGGCGATGGGAGGATACTCTCAATGGAAGGACAGATATTAAATCAACTCTTTAAGACGCTCTCTCTCATATGGCCCAGTTCCGTGCCTCATTGTGATCGCAGCACTATGTCCATTGTCCAATGGACCGATCTCCTGTAGGCAGTCCTCTCCTAATATACCGTTGAGCTCTCGTACCAAAATCATATGTGCCCCGACGGCGTCAACAACAATCACGGTCATGGGTAGCCGAGATTGATCGAAATCCTCCGGCGGGATTTCACGACAGGTTGCCGCATTGCCTTGCAGGGGATCGTTGTGGAAATTTGGGTTGGCCTCGTACTGCCCACAGATATCGGGCTACAGATGGCCATAAGCCTGGTCCCGACTCCCTCTCAGCCTCCAGATTTCGTGAAAGCGTCCGTGGGTTCTTTGGCCTGCGCAGTTTCGTCGTCAATCTTGCTAGCTGGCAAAGGAAAGACACACCAACCTTGCTCAAAAACTCGGTGCTCTCTGCCAAAGCCACTTTGAGCCTGTCTAGAACTTTGAGCCTGGCTAGAGACGCAAGACCAGTCTTCCAGCTTTCCGCCGATGCGCAAGCTGTCAAAGAAGGGAGGGGTCTACCAGAAGCTCCGGCTCGCCCTTGAGGAGGTTCTCCATGATACCATCGAACTCTTCCAGAGATACGTCCTCTCGGGCAATATACATGTAAAGAGCGCGTCTAACCAAGAATTCCTTGTGCAGCGCATAGGACCCAGTGTCAACCAGAAACATGGTGTTAATGCTTCCCAGATTGGCTAGAATGCTCGATGATGAGAGGGGGCCCAGAGGGATAATTAAAGTGCGTGTATGTGCGTGCCTGGGTGCCTCCTAAGTATCACTTACCGGTACCGAGGCATGTGTATGCCATTGAAAGTGGCCGTTTGCCACTATCCTGGTGATGCGAGTACATCTCGATCGTCTTACACGGATCCGGCAGAGGCCGTCGCCGCCTCATTATTCTTTCAAGTCGATGTCGTATGAAGAAACGGCTGAGAACCCAAGTCTCTGATACGATACTTGTAACTGATGAGTCCGTATTGTCTCGGACGTCGGCCGCCTGCATTTAGCCTTACAATGTTGACCGGCGTCTGGTGTTTCAACTCCAGCGAACAAGACCCAAAAGGGTCGCATAGGGGGGGAAACGAGCCCAACGTGGATCGACACCTGAGCGCATCTCAATAACTCATCGTCTTAGTTCTATGCAAGATATACACTACCTAGGTAGTAATCGGTAGTAATTCACCCATCCCCTCCCATCATGGGCGTCTACTCGTAATACCATTTGGTTCATCCCGTTCTCATACCAAAATATGAGAACTACTTCCGAGGTTGAGTGCTCCCCTTCCTCACGGGTAGCCTCGTGCAATGTATCTTGTGCGTGAACTATTCATCTTCATTACACGAAACAAAATGCTATCTGCCCGAGGCACCGTTGTCGTTTGAATAAGCAGGCCCCAATCATTCGACGTCCCAATCACCACAAATTCCAAATTCTGATCCATAATCATAACCCATCCCACCACCATGTCTCTCGCCCTTTACTCTCCGCTCCGGAACCGCCTATTAAACTCCTCGACCGCCACCCCAATCATCTTGTACAGGAATCCCCTCTCGCTGCCCCCGCCCACGGGTATGAACGGCCCGTTGGCGCCTCCCCGCAGCATGAGGCTCACCCCGGTGCGTTCCTTTGCGATCGTCTGGATGTCCTTGAGCGGCACGTCCCATTCACTCGCCAGCCGCCGTGACCGGATGAGCAGGATCCGCGCAAACGTCACCATAACCACCATGTCCTCCTTGGGAAGCTCCAGGTGGCCGATGTACTGCTCGTCAAAGTACCTGCCATTGTCCACCTGCTTGAGCCAGTACTGACCAAGTGCCTCGCGCGGGTTGTACGGCCGCACGATGCCGTCATTGGGGATGAAGCGGGGATACCGCGTCCTGTCTAGCTCCTGGCCGTCAAACACCGTCGTGGTGTTGCGGATGCCCTCGCTGACGTGGCTGGCCATGTCGAGCACACCGACAGCAGGCTTCGTCGCGAGGCCCAGAACTCCCTTGCCAACGCCCTTGAAGAAGCCAAATGCGCCCTCTTGTTCGGCGCCCTCCAGAGGCTTCCGTGCCAGGCCACCGACTCCGGACGCGACACTCGTGAAGAGGCTGTTGGCGCCGGCAGTCACCCCGTAGAGCGCATGCTTCGGCCTGTTCCTCGCCCTCGTGATGCGCCGCCGGTCCTGGAACTGCTTGTCGAGCGACGCAGCCGCCAGACCCTTGCTCAAGCTGCCCGTGAACTTGGAGAAGCTGTCGCTGAAACCAAACACAGTCTTCTTTGCAAAAGACGCCGCACCCTTGGCGATTCCCAGCCCGAACTCCTCAGGTTTGTCCGAGAGAATGAGACCCTGATACGGCTCGTAGAAGATGTCTGTCACCCCCGACGAGATGTTGTTGAACAAGCCGACGGGATTTCCGAGGAAGTCCGCCGATCCCAGGATCTTGTGGATTTGGTACATGACTTCCTGGCTGTAGTGGTTGGAAATGTTCTGCATGAGCACCTGCGTGGAGACGCGCACATTGTCCAGAATCAAGGCGTTGAAGCGCACAGGTGCATCGTTGACGTTCCCAATCGCCATCGTCATGACGTTGAGGAAGAACATGATTGGGTTCCGCGTCGATGTCTTGTCCTCCGCATTGATCCTCTCTGTGCGCATGAAGCTCAGGTCGATTTGCATCGGCTGAATGTTGAGTACTTCAAAATATATGTCCTGTCCAGACTGCTGCTGCTTCGGCCGTGGTATGTCCAGATCATCGTCACACAGCTTATCCTCTTCTTCAATTGTCCATCTGGCCCCAGGCACGTTGGAGAAGTCGAGGAGCGCAAACACGAAATCCTCGTCCAGGTCGACTGTCATCTGCTGCAGCAGGATCGTCGCGTACTTAATGTACAAAACACCGTAGGAGTCGTCCTTCACGCGGCTCACCATGGCATGGATCGAGGGGTGCGCCTCAACTTCCTGCGCCTTCTTGGGCACCACACTCGGGTACAAGATCATGGGGAACAGCCCGCCATATAGCTGGTTGTCGATCTGGATCCACTTGATCGCAAGAGACACCGTCTGGATGAGCGGTGAGTCGCTGTACCGTAGCTGGAGATCTTTGAAGGTGATATACGCCAGCTCCTTCAGCTGGGCGTTCACCAATGATATGCCAATTCCAGACAACTTGAGCTGTCCCAGGAACGTGGCCCCAGTATCCTGGTCCTTCACCTCGAAGGCTTCTAGGCCCGACTTGGTCTTCTCGAGGCTCTTGGGCTTGTACATGCTCTTGCTCGCCCGGAAGTTGCTCAGGATGAGCGTTTGCGTAGGCCCATCGGCGGCAACGTTGATGTCGATAATCTTCTGCTGCCCATTGGGGTTCACAAACTTCATCGGAATCTGATTGCCAATCTCTGCCAGCTTGACGTGTCGCTCCTTGCTATTCGCAGAGATGACCACTTCGCGGAATTTGGCCGCCGGGAAGTCCCACGCGTATGGCATGATGCTCCGAGGAGGGAGACGGTACCTGATCGGCTTCCATCCGCTGCGATCCTCGACGCCATCCTCGTCCACATTCGGATTGGCCTGGTAGAACGTGAACTCGGTGTCGCTCTCATTCCGCATGGAAAAGGGCCAGTTCTTTGTCTCAATGCTGAAGTGGAGGAACACGGTGGAGTCCTCCATGAGGATCTCTACTCGCACAAGACGCTGCCTCTGGCCGGCCTTCGCCACCTTGACGTGCGTGACACCAATGTCAGCAATGTTGAATGGCGAGGTCCACTGGTTGTTCACACCCGGGTAGCACAGGCAAAGCTGCTTCACTGCCGATTTCTGCATGAAATGAAGCGGCTGGAGAGTGCCAGGTTTCAATGTCAGATACCCAGAGGAGCTGGACTCGCGAATGAGAAGCTCCTCGTCCAGCTTGTTCTCCAGCACGAACCGCGGCGCGAGGGTGACAACCTTTGTGAGCTTGTACTTTCCATCGCCCGAATTGACCGTGATACCCACGTGGATCTCCTTGCTCTTCGACGCAGAGTTCAGAACAACCTCTGATGTACTGCCGATGGCGTCAAAACTCTGAGGCTTGCTCCACTCCGAATCGGCAACCTTTAGAACAGCTCGGTTGCGATTGTCGTCGCTTCCGTAGGAGAACATGAATGGCAGCGCCTTCGGGCTGTCTCGGTCGGACGTGTCCACCAGGGGAAACTGCCCAGCCGCAGGACGGGGCTGCTGCATGAAGGTCTTGGCTCGCACAGTCAAGTCCAGCCCAGTCTTGTTCAGGACCACGTAGGGGCTGTAAACTGTGACCTTGAAGGCCCCACCGCTATTCGGTATCTTGAAGTATTGCAACTTGAGATTGAGAGGGAGGCCCTGGTCATCCTTGACCACGATCCGGTTCTCCTTCCGGAAGTCTTCGTTGTTACCAGAATTGATAATGGCAAATTCGCTGGGCTTGAAGACAGTGTCTTGCATGTCGACACTGAGCAGCAACAGGTGCGAGAGCTCGACAACATGCACTGGGCTGACGCCGCCCTTCCGGAGGAAGTTGGACCAATCTTTCTTCGTGTTCCTATCGTAGATCCGGTACTTGAAATCGTAGGGGAGAAGATTCTCGAGTGTGACGGGCGCGGACAGTTTGACCCGCATATATGGGTAGGACCTGGCTTATCAGTATGCGCCTCTCCGTAGGACGAAAACCTTGTGTACGCACTTTGTCAAAGGGTTTGCCCTGTCAAACCGGGCATGAACCTGGAAATAAAAGGGCTCCCCGTTCTCTCCTTTGCACACCACCTGCTTCGTTGGCCGCTTCAGCATCTCTCTCCACGACAGATGGTCCCTACTCCACTGGTAACCGAAACCTGCATCAGGCCGTATCAGGACATGCTTTTCATACACCGCACCGACGGGAGCAGGACGAGCATCCCCGGGGGCGATCTTCTCAATCTTCAGCAGATTTCCATCCTCTGGATCATATATACCGAGCTCTACCGGGATCTCGGTGGCGTTCTCTACCAGGAGAGGAGACCGCAAGGTGACATATTTGACGTTGTCCGAGCCCAGACTGATATCCACACAGATTCTGTGCGCAACTTGTCCGGTCTTGGGGCGCAGGCCGTACAGGAACTCGCCTTCGCGGTTGACACGCACGTTCTTGACGGGATCAAACCCGCTTCCTTCAAGAGTGATGCTAATGTCGTTCTGATGAGACTCGGTGAGGAGATTCTCACGCATTTTCTCCCAGTGCTCAAAGCTCCACGGCACTTCCTGGCCATCCTCCAGTCTAGCGGTGATCGGATCCTCGCTAGTCGGACTCTTGGAGTTCACAACCACGTCAAAGCCGGTGTAGTTGCGAATACGGTACGGAGCATCGTGCCCGCGCGGTTTCCCCAGGACATCCTGCTCGGTAGTCAGGAAATCGAAAGATTTCGAGGCCAGGGCGATGGACGCAGTTGTGATAGTGACGTCGAAGGTCTTGCGCGAAGCAACATCGACAGAGAGGAGGCCCGAGATTGGGTCCCTCGCAACGCCCAGTCCGACCTGCCACGGCTCCAGCAATGGCTCCCAGCTCGATTTGGAGAAGTTGTACACGTTGGAGTACAGGTCAATAGCGGCCTCCGCCTTGAGGTTCGACGACCAATTCAGCGCCGTGGCCGTGAAATCTTTGACGCCGATATCCAAAATCGGAAGTTCGTGGAGATCGCCAATCAGTACAATGCGAACGCCCTCCACCGTTGCAGAGAGTTCTTCGTGGTGTCTGCTACCACCCTTCTGGGGTTGTCTCCGGGTTTCTCCAACTGCAGGGGCGACGGACTTGCCCTTGCTCCTCGCTAAGGTAGTTTGTCCACGGCCACTGGCTGATTTCTGCTTCATTCCCGCATTGCGCAACTCGCGGGCCTTCTGCTGCGCTGGTGTTTCCTTGGGCTCCTTGGGTTCGCTACCGGATAACTCGCCTGCTTTGCTGATGATTTGCACGGCAAGCAGAATATCTCGCAAAGAGAGTCGCAGAATGAGTGGCTCAATCTCAATATGAATGTTCGTAGACAATGGCTGGGAGCTATCCATACTCATCTGTATCGAAAAGTCGTCTATGATCCTGAGACGGGACGTTTCGAACTTGTCCATACGACACAGGAACATGCCAATCTGCGAGACTTGGAACGTGAGAGCGTGTTGCTTCGAGAGGAGCATCTGGCGAATGTTCAGAACAATGGCTTCAGAGTTCGAGACCAAAGGGTTAGCGATGAGAATCACTTGAGCGTCAACCAAATTGACCCTGAAGGCAACGCTCATTGATGGCTCCGGTTCCTTTTCCTGCTGCACAACAGCGCGGCTATCCTCGCTTTGCCGGCGAGACAGTTCAGACCTGGCTCTCTGAGATCGTGGCGCACTGTAGGTCACTTGCATGGAGTCAGCGTCCGACTCGTCAGGGGTCTCCTGGATGCTTTCTTCGTCATTGATGATCAGGGGTTCGTTCTCCGCAAGACCCTCGACGGCGAACTTTTGAATGGCGAACAGATAGTCGAGAGCAAAGATGACACGCGGGCTGTCGATTGTAGCCATCGCAATGAGACTACGCTCCTTGCCTCCCGACATTGTCACCGAGGCCATGAGTTGTTGGGCCTCTTTGTTGGCGGAAGTCATGATGCGGCGGAACCTGTTCGATTCTCGAGGTCGGCTGTCGTGAATGGTGAAGGAGTGGATAAGAAGTTCTGCCTCCATCGAGCCATCGGACAACAGGCGCGTCTTAACTTTCGTTTCATCCAAGGAGAACCGGGAGAGGCTCGAGGAGGCGATGTCGCCGACAGGCTCATTCTCCTTGGCCATGATGAGCTCTAAACCGACAGTATGGACTTTGAAGACGAGATCCAACTTGGTCCAGGCCTTGTCGATCGACCCGAGCTCCGGCGCGAGGTCCACTAGAGTCTGGTTATCCTGGGTTTCCAGCGTTCGGGCCCGCTTCAGCGTGTCCTGATCCACGGCCCGAGCGGCTTCCTCATCGCCACCGCTGCCCTCGCCAGCGAATGCAGCCGGGACCGACTTGGAGATGGCCATCAGTGACTTTAGCTGGTATTGAGTTAAGCGGAGATTGAAGTCAGACATGGAGCCTTCAATCTCCGTGGCCGGCCGCTTCACACCAGGCTTGTGCTCAGCATGGGTGATGTTGAAGCCCAGGTCGACGTGATCAATCATCTCGAGCTCCTCCGACTTGTCACCGGGGTAGTGGAAATCAGATGTGAGACGGATATTCCTGATGCCAGCGGAAATCTTCATGGCGATGTCGGCATCTTCACTGTCGTCAATCGGCGCGAACTTGTTCTGAGCATAAAGCTCGCCGAGATATGCCGTGACGAGATCCCGTTCAGGCCGACCGGGAACGACTAGACGAGGGAAGACCACAATGGGGGTCTTGACGACAATGTCGAACTTGATGCGGTTGGGGCTTTGCTGGATCTGATTCGCCTGGTTGGCCGCTGCCTGTCGAGCTGCATTGTATAACGCTTGCATCTTTCCAAACTTGACTAGGAAATCAACAATCTTGCGGAATGGTTCTTCCACGAAATTGACCTTGACGGAGCCAGCCCGAAGATAGATTGAGCTATCGTATCCGGGGTACGCTTTGGAGTTGGTGGGGTCAAAGGTCTCGTAGCGGAAATCTGCCAGGTCGTCTCCTTGGATCGTGACCAGTTTGCGAAGATTGGAGTCTTCTGACACTCCGAGGTTCACATCGTCCACTAATGACAGGTCGCCTAGCTTGGATGAGATCCTCATCGTTCTTCCCCGAAGGAAAATGCCCGTGTCGGCTTGGTTGAGAGAAAGTGTTGCAAGACGGATACCGTCATTGTTTAGAATGAGTCGAATACTCTTCAGCTCGACCTTAACGCGAATAGAACCCGCATTCGTATTTGGCTTCGAGGCCTCCACGACGGTCTCCTCGCTACCGTCTTCGTCAGACTCAGATTCCGTGATGGCCTTGGTGTTGTCCGGCTGATCGTTGTTTCCGCTGGTAAAGGTAATCAGGATGAAATCGAGCAGCGTCAACAACGTTTTCCGCGTCACGACGAGGTTTATCGTCGAGACCTCCGCAGTGACGTTTGTTTCCACACCTTCATACACGGGCATGAATTCTGGGGAGTGTGGGTTGACCTTGACGAATTTCACGTAGACAAGGCTGCGACCAGCTTGCAGATCCTCGCTATCGCCCGAGGAAACGATTGACTTGAAGTCGCCGGACGGGTTATCCACGAAGTCCTCGACGGTCACTGCGCCCAGTGAGACTTCGGCTGCCATATCGTAAGGCCGAGTGTAGAACTCGAGGTCGAAGCGTTCCGCAACTAGTTCAACCAACAACGCGTCCGGTTTACGTCTATCGGGGTCGCTCTTGTACAGAGATCCTTTGAGGGTGTCCACCTTGAACTTGAACTCGAAGCTTCGTTGTTGGACTTTGAGCTGTTCATTGTCGGTCCCATCTGTGGCATCTTCGAAATTATCGTCATCGTCATCGATATCTTCGAGCACCACAGCGGTTTGTGGTTGCATAAAGGGAAACGCATCCGAAGTGGCACGCTCACGTCCAGACTTTCTCCGGGGCTTTTTGGAGTCATCTGCGGCAAGGCGCGCAGGAGAAGGCTGCTCCTCTTTGGCGGATTGCTGCTGCTGCTGCTGCTGCTGCTCAGGACGCCCAAACTTTGGCACTGCCACGTCAATAATTTTCATCAGATTCTTGTACTTCGTATCTGATACTGCCGCATGCAACATGGGCATGTGCCCATGGATCTTGAATTTGGTCAGGTTGGGTGCCTTTGGCAGGATGGATGTCTCCACCACAAAGTCGACGTTGATCCGGTCGACAACATGGAGATGTGACTCTTCGTCTTTCTCCACGAGCTGGGCCTTGGTCTCCTCTATCGAAGGTCCGATGAGGACCTGAGTGGAGGTGAGCTTGACAAGGAACTTGTCATACATCGCGGACTCGAGCCGTTTGAAGTCCTCATCGCTGTATGCTTGTCTTTGTTTCGACTGGATCTCCTTCATGGTGTCCTGGTCAACCAATTCGCTGTTGACATGGATGTGACCCGCATCAACGATCAAACAAGTCGAGTCTTCCGTGGCGATGCTGACAGGGATAATAATGAGTGGCGCCTGGAGATCCAACTCGGCATTGATCGTCTTGTGTTCCTCCAGGGCGAATTCCAAACCAGCTCGAGTTTGTTCGCGGAGGCCTTCGACAGTGGCACCGGCAGTCTCCATCAAAGCCGTAATCGAATCCATGTGTCTCTCTGGAGGTCTAAAGAAGTCGGCAACTCCAATCACAAAGTTGGGATTCCACACAACCTCCAGCGGCTTCATCTTGGCCGTGACAGCGATATCGCCGGCACGCTCAAGAGGGTTCTTTTCGACCTCGAACTGGAAGAAAGGGTCCGCTTGGTCGGTGTCGGATTTCTCCAACTCTATGAGAGACATCCTCCTACGCCTCTTTGCGTATGGTGCATCTTTGACGCGCACGATTTCGGGATAGAGACTGTCAGGAGTTGTGCCATCGTTGACACGCAGTCCTCCGAGGCTGAAATTAGCCAAAAGGGAGTCCTTTCTCTGCAGAGCCTTGGCCTTAAAAACGTCAAAATGAAGGCTGAGAAGGTCCACGGGATTGTCGTGCGGGCTCTTTTTGAGGGTGAAACTACCGGTGCTCAGAGACGCCTCGAGGCACAACTTGACAGCCTCCCGAGGAACATCGACAGCTTCGGCCAGTACGGTCTTCTCGTCCCAGTCGATGGCATCGTATAGCTCTTTGCGTTGTTCCTCGGTCATCTCAGTATTCTCCTCATTCTCCTCAATCTTCTCCTCGGGTTTGGATCCCCACAGCCAGGATACCCAACCTTGCTGTTCATGCTGTTGAGGTTGCTTCTTGAGAGCTTCTGCGTTCTCCTTCTTGAGCTCATTGCGAGCGAGGGAGCGCCAGAACCGCAGATCTTCGTATGAAAGTTTCCACTCCAATTTCCTGAGATCTTCATTCTCCTCAGCGGTGAGCTGCTGTTGCTGCTTGTTTTTCTTGAACAGTTCGATATATCGCTTTCGATCATCTCTGCGCTCCTTGAAGTAGCCCCAGGTCCAACGTCGATTGCGCTCGTGGATCTTGCCGAGAACAGCATTGCCGGCGAACAAGAACCAAGCCCTCGGGTCTTCCTTTGGGGTAACTCCTTTGGGCTGGAGCTTCTTATACTCCTGGTGGCGGATAAAGTAGTGGAAGAGGTCGACCATCATCAGGCCGTCTCGGTACTGGTCGTCATCCAGGACCAGGCCGATCTCCTCGAAGAGCAAGTTGGCCTTGAACTTGGGGATGTGCGTGGACCCCGTCTTGTCAAGCTCGATTTTGGCCTGGCCATTGACGGGCTTGAGGATGAACTGGTGGCTAGGTCCCGAGTCACCACCATTCTTAATCATCTTCTTGAACTCGGCAATCATCTCCCCGTAGGGCATGGTGTCATCGGGAGACGCAGCTTCCCTTCCGGTGCCGAAAAGCTCGCTGTCCGTATTCCAGTAGACAGCCAAAGCGCCCAGCGTAGCAAGCTTGTTTGTGGTGTCGCTCGAGTCCTGGATAAAGGTGGGCTTCCACTCGCCGTCGGTGCTGACGGCGCTGAACTCCTCCAGAGTGAGACCGAGAGCGAAAGGGTGGCCGGGGGCGGAAATGGAGTCTTCGTAGCGGATGTGGATGTTCTTGACGGTAACCTGGAGGTTGTCTACAATCTTGGTGACGAGACTCTGGGTGAAGCTCTGGTTCTTCTTGACCTCCTCCGGGCTCATGCCCGCCTGGTTCCTTTCCTTCAGCAGCTCGGCGCTGTCGAGCTTCTCCATTTTGAGGCGCTGCTTGCGGCGCTCCTCCTCTTCCTCGTCATATTCCGCCTCTTCCTTGGGGCTAGCGAGCAGGAAGACATCCTCGACGAAGACCTTGACGGGGGCGCCGCGGAGGTTGGACCAGGGGATAACGAGGGTGAGGTCGCCGACGTGGCCCTCGATGACGTTGACGGGCAGCTTCAGCTGGTCGAGGGCCTCGCGGCGCAGCTTGAGGTTTCGCAGCTTGACATCGCCTGACCAGATGCCGACCTTTAGCTGTGTGGGGTCGAAGTTCTTGACGTACATGCCCAGGAAGCGGTTAAGCAACCCGGCGACGAGGCCTTCCAACATGGCGAGGGAGGGGGCGCCGTGACCCGGGCCGGGTATTCGCGGGTCAGACTATTTCGTATTCGTGGTTAGGTGGGCGGCATTGGGAAGCGTGTCTTCGTAAGGGCGAGCCTAAATGGATGTCGCGCGCCGTAGGCCTCGTCGGCTGTCTCGAGAAGGGTAGGTCGTCGGCAACGGGTATCAAGAGTCGTAGTTAGATGCGAACTTCCGACGTGGTAGTGGTGGGGTGATGTGCGTGTCCGATCGCACTCGTGTGTAACGACGGGAGTAGACGAGCCGCAGGGGTAGTCGTGTGTTCCGATGGTGTATTCCCAGGCTGGCTCGATCAAATAACTCGAAAACATGAACCCAAGAAGTGAGCAGGGCCAATGGTTAGGAGGTGGGAGGTTGGCACCTTGGTGAAGTTGATGACGGAATTGAATGGGGTTGGGCAGGGCCGAGGAAGAGGCCTAGCTGCCCTGGAATTGGGTCAAGTTGTTTCTGGCAGAACCCCTCCACCCAATCAACACGCGACTTCCTTGGTGGGTAATGGGGACCGATGGAGTCGGGCCCGCTGTCCAAAGCTGCTACAGTACGTACCTATAGTACTTCAGGGTGCTGTAGGTAGTTCAGTCTGCCGCTGATTCAACTACTACCCGCACCTAACCCATGGTATAATTACGAGGCCGGTTAATACCACGAACATGGGAATGCTTTCCCGCAAAACAGGAGTGCCTTATTCGAGCGTCAGAAATCTTTTAGGCGAACAAGTTCCATCAACGGACAATACTTTAGGTTCGTCTGACTGTACGTCTAGCCCTCCATTAGTACAGGTACTTAAGTGCTAAAGGGACGAGGACCATTTATGTCACTCGGTGGGTAAGGTATGGAGTGGCACGTGCTGCCGGGAGTTTCTACAGTAGCTCTCCATCTCGATCTTGCTAAAAGAATGGAGGGCTGACTATTCCAGTAAGTACTTGTAAGGCAGTAGTAGCCATCAAGTACAGGTACTGGGCAGTGAAAGACTCAAATCGTACCTACCTACGGATACCCGACTTAGGAAATGGATACACATCTTGCAGTTGTAGAATAAGGCCTAGATCATGACGTCAGGACGCCCAACCGCACAACAGCACCTGCTTTGGGAAGTTGAGGTGGGCCTTAATGCCACAATTCCGAGCCCATCACTGCACCAACTACCCCACCACTGTGCCGAGCTACAGTTGCAACTAGGTACAGTACCAGGTAGGTCTGTGCTCCAGGGAGCTGGTAATTATCACCTGGCTGACGTCTCTCCGCAGTCAAAACATTCATCACAATGATGTATGCCACCTCGACGGGACCTTTTCCTGGCGCTTGTGTCCAGGAACTGGTCCGCGATGGTCATGCTCCTACATATTACTTAGTACAGTACCTACTTGAGGTAGCAAGCACCATTCCGCACTCCTACCATTACGTATGTCCTTTTAATCCATCAAGACTGTCACCATCATCCTCCGGGCGTCGCTCCTCCTCCCACTAAACAAGCCCTCCCGTTTCTCCTAATTCAGAACCCATCTGTATTCCGAGCTTCACTCACACCGTTGTACATCTTTAATAATTGACATCCTCGAAACTCGTAATTGTTCTTCGATTGGAATCTACCCGCTCGTGGAGAGCAGACTATCTAGCCGCCATGCTCAGAACAACGCGATCACTCGCCCGCCACGTCCGGCCAACAACATCCCTCTCCCAGACCACCTACCGCTCTCTAAACCGTACCCAGCAGGGAATACTAGCCCCGTGGCAGACAACTCGCTTCGCCAGCAGCAACGGGGGTGACCACAAAAAAACCCCGCTCCCCAATTCCAAGATCGACCTGGAAGCCGAGCGCAAGCTCGCCCAGGAGAAGCTCAAGTCCGATCCCAGCAGTGTCTCATCGGAGAGCACCACGCGAAAAGGCTGGGAGTCCAAGACGAGTTCTGGTGAAGAAGACGTCAATGAGGGCCTGAAACACGACGTCGTAAGTCATTACAAAACGAATATCCGGCGATACCAGTTAGTTTGGTGGCTGACGATATGCCCTCTCAGAATATCGTCAAGGACACTTTTAATCTGAGCAGTATCCCCTACGAGTCGCGCCTATTTGGTCTCGCAGGCACGATTCCGTACTTTGCTACGTCGCTCTCGACACTGTATCTAGGGTGGGATCTCACCAAGACTTTTCCCACCGGCAACGCACTCTACGATACTCTCTTCATCAACCACGAGAGCGCGCAGTACTTGCTCAGCGTCATTGAGCCGATCCAGCTTACCTATGGCGCCGTCCTCATTTCTTTCCTTGGAGCCATCCACTGGGTGAGTACTGCTCCAAACCAGGGGCTTATATGCACGGGCGATCCACTAACAGGTGTTGTACCAGGGTCTCGAGTTCGCCGAGACAAAGCCCCTCCGAGAGCGCACCCGCTTCCGCTACGGCATGGGTGTCGCCGCCTCCGTCATCGCCTGGCCCACCGTCATGATGCCCATCGAGTACGGCTTAACCTCGCAGTTCATGGCCTTCGTCGGCCTCTACTTCGCCGACTCAAGCGCCGCCACCCGTGGGTGGGCCCCTAGGTGGTACGCCCAGTACCGCTTCATGCTGACCGCTGTGGTCGGCCTCGCCATCTTCGTCTCCCTTGTGGGCCGGTCGCGGCTGGAGAGGGCGGAGAGGCTGAGCAAGGAGCACATGCGCGCGAGGCTGGATAAGTCGGCTCTCGCGGATAAGGAGACTGACTGGGCCAAGATCGAGACGGAGGAGATTAAGCGGAAGAAGGAGGAGGAGCGGAAGGCTAAGGAGCGCAAAGAAAAGGAGAAAAAAGAGAAGAAGTCAGAGGAGAAGGATCAGTCGAATGGTTCCAAGGGCGGCGAGAAGGACTCTGACAAGGCGGATGAGGGCAAGGAGAAGAGCGACAAGAACGAGGACTAGAATGCTTCGTCCCTGGGTATTGGAAAGGAGCCTTAGGACCAGCAAGAAGGGCAGCAGGGATGGCGTTCGGGGCAATTCGTTTTACAGCATGCGTGGTGTAGTCTATTATGTTACAATTCAGATCTATTCCTCCACACAAACCGCACATATGCAGCAACAGCTGTCATGACAATACCACTACAGGTGTTGATAGTAGCCGTACGATTTCGCACTATTATCAGTAAGGTAGGTAGACACCAGTGATAAGCGTTCATCCACGTTCATCCACGTGGTCTCTCTTATTCGCAGGCCAGTGATTATTGTACGTCTTCCGCGACGAGGCCGCTCACTCTGTCACCACCAGCCCATATCGAATACCCAGCCAACTGGGCCCAACCGAGGACGAACCCTGGAACATTGGCCAACTGAGTGTTCGCCGCCCGACCGGACGAGACCCCGTCACACCCCCGCCGTGCGCCCATTCGCCGGGTGAAGCACAGGGAAATCGAGCTGAACCACCGTCCACGGCATGATTTCCCATGTCCTTCAACCGGAGAATAAGCCCATGACGAGTGTGACGTGTGAAGGCCTAGGGGGCAAGCAACCCACCCAACTTGATCAATGCCCCAGGGTCCGCCTACAGGAAGTTCCCAATCGACCCCAATAGGAGTTGAATGATCCCAGTGCGTGAAGTCCCGGCGCGGAAGACGTAGGTAGCCGATCAAATAATCCTCGAAGAAGCCGTGTTTGCAAGCCTGTTGTAAGCCCTCCCTCCCTGCGTAACAGCACACCTCGCCGAAACTCCGATATGAATCCACGCGCCACGTAGTGAGATTCCCATCATGCCTCGGCACCTTGGCCGGCTGCGAGCACATACTTCGCATTCGCGATAATTCCGAGAGCCACGAAACTTCCAACAAGAGGGGTATGCGTCCAACGCCCAGAAAATGCACGTAAAATATCCGGCCCGCCCATCATCCGTCAGACGGCTCCCAGATGCTCCCTTTTTCACCAATGCACGTGCCACGGAGCACCGAATCCTTCAGCGACTCCGTGCGTGGCTCAAGGCCGGGCAAGTCCTTGTCTCGCCTGCCGAACAAGTCAGTCATCAAACCCGTCACGAACACGACGGCTGCTGGCACCGACGACGGGGTCAACTTACCTTCATCTGCTCAATGCGGGCCTTCAGCTGACTTGTAACCTCCGCAGCACGTTGCCAACTCTCCTGTCCATTGCTACTTCCTGACGGTTGCGGTAGTGATGACTGGGGACGTTCCCTAGCAATCCCCGAGCCAGTCTCGCTGCCGTCGTCGCGAACACCCCTGAAGCCCCTAGCAGGGGATCCTCGGCCGGACGACGCTGAGCTCCCGGCATACCGCATCTCAGGGCTGAGCGCCTTATTTCGTGGGTAGGGGATCTCTCCGTTCTCCTTCTCTTCTGAGAAAGTGCTTGCAAAGCTCATGCGGTTCCTACTCGCTGATGCTGAGCCAGAGTCACGGTAGATACCAGCCTCGTCGTGTGTTGGAGAGGTAAGACCTATCCAGCAAATATTAGATGGGGAACCAACACTCTGGCGTGGGATGATCTTACCTGGGCTTCCCATCCCAGAAGGTGCACCTAGACCCTCGGCACGGCTGAGCGCCTTCTTCAAACGCTCGAGCTCTCGCCTTAGTCGCTCGTTGACTTGCTCCGTAGCCTCGGCATCACTGCGAGCGCGCACAAGTTGCGTCTCCTTAGCCTTGATGCTAAGGACATCCCTTGTGTGGTCCTCGATCAGTCCGGCGTTTTGATTCTTCAACTCCTGGATCTCGGTCATGAACTTGCTCCTCTCCTGCCTCATATCCTCCACTTGGCGTGTCAGGCGTTCATTGGCGGCTCGAAGCTCATCCAGCTCGGCGCGCTCAACAGCTGTCAGGCCGCTTGCGGGGGGTGGTGAATCCGGGGGCATCTGAGGCGGTGCAGCGGAAGGCTTGGCTAGTGATCGGCCAGCAAGGCCACGAGTCAGACCGCTGCGAGGTTGAGGTGGCGGAGCGTCATCGTCAGGCATAACAGGGGGGCCACCCGGCGCCCGCCTGGGAGAGCTGGCGCCAGGTGCAGCAATGGTACGCTTTCCGGGGGGTTTGAGTCCGCCAAGGCCCCCAGGCTTGGGCATCCCAAGCTTGCTGGCAGCGGGCTTGGCCGGAGTTGCGGCAGGAGCAGGTTCCTCGGGGGGGAGTACAGGGGCTTTCGGCGCCGCCGCCGCCGCAGCCTTCTTTGCAACCGGCTTCTTGCCACCGACGACCTTCTTCGCGGCCGGTGGCGCCGCCTTGGGTGCTGGGGCGGGCTTCGGCTTGTCCTTGGCCTTGACTTCTGCCGTATCGAAGTACTCTTTAACTTTGGTCTTTCGGATGTCGTCCAAGCCGTCGAGATGGGGTGTCATAGCGCGCTCGCCAATAATTTTCATGACGGTACCCAGAATCTCAGCACCGCCATCACGGAGGGTTGGGCTTGATTCGGAGAGCAACTTTTTGCCGGACTCGCAGATAGAGGCGATTGCCGGTTTGCTGGGGACTTCCCGGGTCGTCCTCAAGCACCGGATGAGAAATTTCATGGTCCCTTCCTTGACTTGGGGATTCTTGTTGCTCAGGTAGGCAGTGATATCCTCCAGACAGTCGCCCAAGCTGGTGGCCAGGAACACACCGTCTAGCGCCCCGCCGAGGGCATCAGCCACAGTCGTCTTCTTCTCCTTGAGACGATCCATTATCGGCTGCATGACGGTCGTCCGATACTTTGCAAAGCCTTGCCGTAATCCTTTGGCCAGCGTCTCGATACACTGCGCAGCCTGTGTGACAACGGCCACGTTTGCGTCCTTCATACATTTAGCCAATCCGCGGGTGACCTCGCCGAAATCGCTATCCTTAATACGAGGCACGTTGAGGGCCTGGTAAAGAGCATCAACGGCTTCCTTCCTGTCTTTCCATTTCGAGGATGCGAGTTGTTCATGGAAGTTTGGCGGTATCTTCTTGAGAACGTCGACAGGCTCTGCTAGGTCGAACGCGTCCATCTCGCCAGGATCTTCGGCCTCTTCTGCCCCCTCCTCCTCCTCCACCTCGTCCCCGCCAGCGGCAGCAGACTCTATGGCGGCCTGCTGAGATCGCAGAAGTCTCTCCTGCTTGGGTGGCGGCTCGGCTTTTATCTTTTCGAACTGCGCCTCTAGGTCGTTCTGCTGAGTAGGCTTGAGGTCTCCCCAGAACATTGGCTTCATGGCCTCGCGCAGCCACCTATAGAGTTCGACGGCAAGGTTCGTTGCCTCGGCGCGAATATTCTTATCGGCGGCACCAAATGCCTTGGGCAGGCACTTGAGAATAGGCTTCGGGTCGACTACTTTGCAACCATAGTTATGAACTATCTGGGTGAGCGCGTTAAGCGTCGCCGCGACGTTCTTTGGCACCTTGTTCCCCAGACCAGGCAAAATATCTTCAACGATTGGACCAGCCACGTCCATCTCGATGTAGAGTAGCAAGGCCTCGACGGCATTTTGCTTGGTGGCGGCTCGTGATGACGAGAGGCACTTCTCGACGATGGGGGTGACAGTATGCCCGCGAGTCCTCACGCAGCAGTCCCGCCCGCCATATTTTAGGAACGCGCAAAGCGCAATAATGCCTTCTTGCTGGGCGGCGACATTGGAATCGAGAACAGCGGACTTCCACAGCCCCGGGTCGCTCAGGAATGGTCGAAAGCAAGGGTCGTCTTCGCTGGGCGAATTGGAAAACTGTTTTGCGGCGTCTTCGTAACCTGCCTTTCGGACTTTCCAAATCTGGCGAGGGGCAGCGTCAGTAACCCGCCAGAATGCGAAGGGACTAGTGTACCTACCTTGTGCGTGAAGCGATCTGGAAGTGGCAAGGAGCTAAAGTCCTCCTCGTCCGCCATCTTGAAGTATAGACCAAAGCGCAGGCGGTGGTGTCGGAATGTGAAGCGGGATGCGATTGACCTCGAGCGGGTGCGGACCTCGTTTCTGCCACGGGATAGAGTCAGACGGTGGTCCAGATTGTAAACAAACCGACGGGAGAATCGAGGCCCTTTGCGGTTCTCCATCTCGGAGGTTGGCAACAGGGTGACGATGCCTCACGCGCGTCGCACCGAGTTCCTCCAAGTTACTCGGCGCCAAGTAGGGTCGGAAACGACATACCTCTAGATATCGAGGCGAGAGCGGGAGTGGGCAGGCTGAAGCTTTTGTTGCCGATAGACAAAGCAACGGCAAGAAGCAGGTCGCGCTATAGGTACCAGTAGTACTAGGACCTTTGTCTGTCTCAGCAAAGTCCGGAACCTGGAAGTCTGGGAAGGCGGCGCCGGCAGGACAATCAACCAAGAGCGCAGAGGAGTGACTGGTCGCAGCAAGGAAAACAGTCATGGGGAGGTTAGATTGCTTACCGCGTCGGGGCCAAAATGAGTATTAGTTTCTCTTTGGGAAGAAAGGCAAAGCGATCTAACAAGCAGGGTATCGTATCAGAGGTCGCTAGCGGAAAAGAAAATGTCGTGAGTTCGCTAGGATCGTGCGAGGTCGTCAGTGGAGGGGAAGGGGTAACCGCTCAAATGTCAACAAACCTGACCTCCAAGCTAGTACTACGAAGGTACCATCGGCGCGGGAGTGACAGGGACGTCACCTGATTTGTCGTTGGGCTCCAATGGCGGTAAGGCTTGCTTGGGTGCAAGTAGAAAGAAATTTGCATTGATACTACCAGTAGTAAGTCTTGAATGACATCAAAAGTCTCTGTATTCGCCTCGACGGTCCATTTTTGAAGATACATTGCCGTCGACCCAGTCTCCATCCAAGGCGACCTGGTACTGCTCGTTGTTTGAGCACTACAAATTGCTCACAGTGGACTTACGATACTGCTAGTAATTACTGCCAATAGTACTTACCGTTAGTACGAGTAACTCTGAGGGGCAACCGCACCGAGGCCGACCGGTTTAGCCGTCCTCCAGCACCCTGGTGGCGCTGTACCAACCGAGCCCCGCCATTCCATCCACAAGCTTTCAGGCACCATAGGCGCTACTACCAGGTAGTGGCGCGCCTATCGCCCCAGAAACGAGCAGTCGACGTTCACTCGACAACACACTGCGTGATGTCATCGTCAAAACCTGGTACTCGGAGTACAACTAATACCAGGTATACATACATGTAGAGTCTGCAGACGGTGCATGTTACTAGCACCAGTACTTCACGTTTGATCTGAATATTTCTTTGCGCTACCAGGTACACTGCGCCGATTATGATAGATTTTGGACCCCTATTAGTACACTGTACTCATACTTGCGGATACGCAGACTTCGTAATACCGTCTTCTGATGAAGACCGCAAGGACATATTGCGACGGATGCTGTGGACAGAGATGACTGTTGCTGTATACATAAATCACATATCGCTATAGTCGTCCTCTGAGTATATTGTGTTCATCTCTGTTTCCCCCTGGATTTATTTTCCACCTACGGAGTGCTTTTGTCTTTACACATCCTTTCATCATCGTCGCAATTGCTACGGCCTGATCCGCGGGTCCAGGGTAAGTCGTCATTGATCACGTGCCGGGGGAAATTCTCCCAGGATGATCACATCACCAGCCTGTTGAAATACTTGGGACGATTTCCTCGTCGTATAATGGCCATCCTGCACGGTCCTTTCACTTAAAATCATGACGATATTACGATAAACAGCTTCGACGCTGGGAGCGCTTGTTAAGCCATAATAGAAAGTCCTGGCTCCTGGATATTTCCTCTCGCGCCATGGATACGTCGCGCCAGCCGTTCGCCCCACGGCTCAACAAGTCCACGGCCGCCGAGTACAGCTCCTCAGATTCCGACTCCGAAGACGACCACCTCGCACCAGGTGTCGGCCCCGACGATGACGATTTCGGCGATTCCAACCCTCGCAAGCGTCGTCGGTTAGGCGGAAATAATAAAGAGAAGGCCGCGCTTGGAATCTTTGGCTCCGATAGCGAAGATGACGGGCCCGGGAAGAAGTGGAAGAGCAAGAACTTGCGCACCAAGGGCATGTGTTTTGTCTCGACCGCGAAGACCACCGAGAGCAGCGACGAAGACGAGAGGCCGGCTCTAGGTAATGGGAAGATGGAGGAAGACGAGGAAGAAGAAGACGACGAGGAGGACGAGGAGATGCACGCAAATGTGGGTGTTGGTCTTGGCTTCAGGAGAGCGCCTGGGGCCTGGACAGACAAGACCGCTGGTACTCCTCAAGGAGACTCCTCTCCCGACGGTGCGCCACGGCCCTCCTTTAAGACGGCATTCAACGGTGCTGGCGTCCTAGGAAAGGGCTTCGTCCCCTCATCCGCAAACGAACCTGTCCTGAAAGAGTCATTGCGCGGGAAATCTCCACCGCGAAACAAGCCGCAGCTTAGCTCGTTCGGCAAGAACAAGGCCAAGGGGTTCGGTGCCAGGATGATGGCCAAGATGGGCTTCGTCGAGGGCAAGGGTCTAGGAAAGGAAGGACAGGGACGAAACATCATTGTCGAAGCGAACCTGCGGCCGCAAGGTGTGGGTTTGGGCGCAGTCAAGGAGAAATCTCAGCAGGAGCGCGAGGAGGAAAAGAGACAAGCTGCACTACGGGGTGAGATGGTTGTTGACTCCGACGAAGAGGACAAGAAGCGAAAACGAAAGGCCAAGAAGAAGACGCTTGGAAGTGCTTTCGACAGCGCGTCGAGCACTCCCCGACGCCAGAAGACCAGGTATCTCACGGCTGATCAGCTCAAGGCTTCTGCACCTGGTCTGAACATTCCAGACGCCTTTACTCCCATCCTCGACATGACGGGTCCTGGTGGGAAGATGCTCACATCCGCGAGCGGCATCATGACACCAACGTCAGGGGCCCCGGAGTCAGAAGAAGTAATCGAGGCGAGAAAGCTAGTGAAACGCGCCCAGGCCGACCTGCTTGCTTTCTCGGACGAGTGGAGAAGTCTACAGGAGCGAAAGGCGTGGGTTGATCTTGAGTTGAAGGAAAATGAGCAAGGCGTGGAGAACTTGCGGTCTGACTTCGAGAGACTGCAAGTCTTCTCCAACCTCGTCTCCCAGGAGCTGGTGTCGGCCACGGAATGGTCGGAGGTCATCGGCTGTCTACAAAAGGCCATCGACCTGGGAGCGGCCAGTGCTGAGGTTGCGGACATTGCTGTCGCGGCCATCCACCCTTTCCTCCGGGAGATGGAATGGGATCCTCTGGCCGAGCCTGATAAATTCTCGTCCGATCTGAAAGCCCTGTCCGGTTTACTCATGAAGTCCACAAGCGAGGGCAGGGCCGTGGGCAAGTGGGATTCGTCGTCCGTCATGCAAGATGACATCTACCGCACGCACGCCAAGTCCACGACACCCTACGAGAGCATGATGTATAAAAACTGGCTGCCTCGCGCCCTGGCTGCCATACGCTCGTGGGATCCGCTTGAGCCAACTCCTATGCTCGCCGTCATCGAGAGCTGGGAGAGCCTCCTTCCGGCCTTTGTGCGGGCTCAACTGGTGGACAGCATTGTCCGGAAACTTGAGTCCGCCCTGTCAGACTGGAATCCAAAGAAGAAGCGCCAGAGCCACCATTTACCGCATACTTGGCTCTTCCCCTGGCTGCAGTACTTGCCCCCGTACCACCTAGATCCCAAGGGAACAGGGCTTGTGTCCGAGGTGAAGCGGAAATTCCGACAGCTCATCGACGTGTGGGAGTTTGAACGTGGCGTGATCCCCGGTCTAACCCAGTGGGAGGACATCCTGGGCGATCAGTGGCGGCCGCTCATCATGTCGCACGTGTTGCCCTCCATGGGAAAGTACCTCCGCAGGAACTTCCGCGTGGATCCGTCAGACCAGGAGCCGTATCTTCCCGTCCTCACGGGCATATTGAAGTGGCATAAGATACTGGGGACTGCCATGCTCGCCGAGGTGTTGGTGCAGAACATGTTCCCCATGTGGAACGCCAAGCTTGGGGAGTGGCTCGCGCTGGATGAGGCTGATCTCGGTGAGGTAGCCGAGTGGTACAGCTGGTGGAGGGGTGTGCTGCTGAAGGATTATGCGCAGGCAAAGGGGATCAGCAGTGAACTTGATAAGGGCTTGTTGATGATGAATAAAATTTGAGGGAGGAGGATACCTAGCTAATAGTTATGAAGTAGAATGGATACCCCGCCAATCAACACAATTGTCTAAAGGCGTCAGCTATCTCACGCGTTACGCCTTCTCATTATTGAATTTCACACCGAGGAAGACGTCGGCCTGGCCATCGGTGTTTCCAGGGCTACCATGATCGAAGATTGCGGTGTTCTCGAAAGATCTCAACTGCCCAGTCTGTCCATCACAATCCATACGAGACACGAAAGCTCGAATGGTCCCAGCGACATACCACAGTCAGCTGCTATTCCGTCCAAGAGTGCGGCTGATGGCAATGTTGCAGGTGCCCGGTGACGCCCCTGTTGTGTAACCTGGTGTTGTTTCCGAGGAGCAAACAAAAGCTTAGGCTAATGCCTCTTGTTTGCACGGGTTGGGCGGTTATCACCCTTTCCCTTACTGTCCTTCTTGGCGCCAACGTTGACAAGGTAGTTTGAAATAGTCAAAAGATATGATTAGCGCGGTTAGGAAGTTGACGCCGTTTGCTGAAGGCTTGAAGACCGTCACCGCCTAGCTCCGAGTGGACGGTGTTGGTAGGAGATCGGCAGGATGTCCCCAATCTGTGCGTCCCAGCATCACACATGACCAGCTAAACAATCTCCACTGGGGATATTTCAGAGGGTATGATACGTACGGGGATTCCTCCCTTCCTGTGCCGGACTCTACAGTCAGCCTCATGCAGTTGGGATTCCCGAGGGAGCGTAGGCGTGGAGTGAAGATATGTGCATATGATCACATTAGAAGAAGTGATGTGATTGGGAAGGGAACGTTATACGGGATTCAGCACAGCCGAAGGCTATAAAAAGCAAACAAGGCGCTCGATGTCTTTGGTAGAAAATATATGCACGTCGAGGACTTGGCGATGGTCTCATGCAGGTCTCCCGGCCGGGGGCGGGCATCAATGCCGAGTCTGATCGTATTAAAGTCGTATAGACTACTTACCAGATAGAAATCAATGTGACCCATAGCTCATGCAGCTAAAATACTATAAATGAAGGCTTGTTGCTTGGTTATCAATGTCTCGTTCATCGTTGCAAACCCATAGTGTCTAGCCCCTCCTTGGCCCAACTTATATCATGCTTGCTCTTCGTTTCTTCCTCGTGGCTATCCCAGTCGTCCTCGCTCTCCCCTCTCGGACCAATTTCCTAGATGAAGAAATCGTCCCGGGGAGATACATTGTCACTCTCAGGGACGACGCAGATTCGGCTACCGTTGACTCCTACGTTGCGTGGGTGGATGATTTGCACTAGAGGCTCTCTAGGAGAGACGAAAGGGGAATCAACAAAGTCTGGAGGGACAACTTCAGGGGATACTCGGGCGAGTTTAACAGCGACACTATCAACAAGATCCTGCTGAGTGAAGATGTATGTCCTGGCATAGCCGTGCATCTTCTCCGGCGTATAATCATCTGCCATTTCGATACGGCCTCGGCTTCCATGTATTAACACTGATTGTATTTCAGGTCATTGCTATGGAACCCGTCACCTTGATGGCGGCCGGCCAGAGCTGCTCCAGCTTCCAGTGAGCAGTGAGAGATCATCCGGCAGATGAACGCGACTTGGGAGCTCGGTTCCTTATCCCACAAGCCATCAAGACAAGACGACCCTCCCATTCACGAGTACACCTACCACGAGTCGGCAGGCGGGGGGATGTGGGCGTACGTAATCGACTCGGGCATCTACATCAAGCACAACGACTTTGAAGGGCGCGCCCATCTTGGCTACAAAGCCCTCGCAGACTTGGGCGTGCCCTTTTGAAGACACAGACGGGCACGGAACACACTGCGCAAGCACAATTGCCAGTAAGACGTACGGCGTGGCCAAGAAGGCCAATCTCATGGCCGTCAAGATCTTTGAGGGCGGGAGCGTACGTCGTTCTCTCTTCTCGGATAAGCTGTCGCGCTCCGGTGACTGACGTACACCTTCTTTTGGCCTACGCAGCCTTCGTCAACGGAGCTGGTCATTGACGGCCTTGAGTGGGCAGTGCAGAACATAACCAGGGAGAACCGCCAAGGTCAATCAGTCATCTCCATGAACCTAGTGGCCAGAAGTCAGATGCCTTGAACCTAGCCGTCAGGAACGCCTACCTCAACGGCATCCTCAGCGTAGTGCCAGCTGGAAACGAAGGGATCCGGGCGGATCTCCGATCACCGGGGTCGGAGCTCACGGCCATCACCGTGGCGACCAGCCAGTAGAACAACGAGAGGGCACTGTTCTCGAACTGGGGCTCCAAGGTAGACCTCTTCGCGGCAGGGACAAACGTGCTGAGCGCGTACATTGGGAGTCCCGATGCGACGTACAGCCAGAGCGGGACGAGCATGGCGGCACCGCATGTTGCCGGGCTGGTGCTGTATCTGAAGGCGGCGGAGAGCGGGCTGGAGGGTGCGGCTGCGGTGGCGACTAGGATTGTTGAGTTGACGACGAAGGATATTCTTAAGAATGTACCCCAGGAGACGTTCAACCGGCTGGCGTTTAATGGGGTAGAGCCGCAGTCAGGGACGGGTTCCTCGGAGCATGTTTGAGTTTAGCCGCTGCCGGATAAGGAGAAGGTGATGATGACGGCAGGGGCTCCGATGTAGGCAATATCTGGACGCACGCTGTGAGGACGGATGATGAGAATGAACACCGGACTGCTAGTCGAGATGGAATATTAGCCAACAAACAAACAATGTTTCCTTGCCATCGTCATGTCGCGTGTCAGATCAGATGTTAAGATCCATGGCATGTAAGAAAACGTGGCGGGCCAGGGTTAGCGCACACACCACGTTTCAGCTGGTTAGAAATGGGAATCGCAATGAATCAACGCCCGTGGTCGCAGAGAGGAATACTCGGGGCTAGCGGGAGGATGTAAAGCCAAAGGCCCGAGGTCCTTGCAATCCAAAGCCATCGCCTACCTGGCGCGTCCGCATCCATCCGCTCCGACAGTTCTGATGGTCGCCACATGCCTAGGCGGCCCCGGTATGTACGCATATGAGTAGTAGTATCCGAGAAGAACAAAAAGAGTAAACGCGGGGTGAGGACTAATGGGCGAGGACTAATGGGCGAGTGGGAGAGGGTCATGAAGGCCATGATGATGACGGGGGAAGCTGTACGGTGTTCATTGGAGGCAACCCGAAGGTGGGACTACCTCAGTACTGGTAGGTACGTACATGGTAATATTCGAGGTACCTTACTACGAGCAACTTTACAGAGGGCAAGTACTGGACGATACGCTTGTTCCTGGGAAGGCACGACCGGGCCCAACGACTGACTGCCTTTGTAGGTCAGGTACCACTAGGTAATTAATTAGTGGATGAGTTGGGCATCAGGTGGTCTTTGTAGTCTGTGCGACGAGGGTGAACTGACGGTAATTACAGTGGAAGGTACAGTATCTAGCAGGTAGGCAAACTTGCCCTCGGCGGGCTCCATGCAGCAAACCGGCCAAACCCCATCCAATCTTCACCACCACAGGTTCCACCACCACCACAACCAACCCACCATCCCCACGGCCACGACACCAGCATCATCCAAGCACCGTTCCATTGAGATCAAGGCTGATATCCCATCTACGACTCATGACTTGATGCACGGCTTGGAATATTTGTTCGCATATATACCATCTGGCCTTGCATTCACACCCAGACACAACACCCCTACCCCGTCACGTCGCGACCGAGAACGCTGCGTCACCTGCGGAACCCCCACGACCGGCCCCTAATCAATTCTCTGCATCGTTATTTCGTCCTTGCGCCGGATCTTAACTAATCCTCTCCGCCTTTCGACCGCCGCCCACAACCGCCTCGGGAGCCGCCATCAACCCTCTCCGTCATCGACCTCTTGCTCGATCTCCCTCGAACCACACGGCTGGCTCGACCCTCACACCTCATGGTACATGGTCCGACTTGCTGAGCCAATCCACTCCTGACGCCCTCCCACCGGTGCTGGTGCTGTTCCCGCCCAGCGCCGCGAACCAGAGCCCTCACCATGTTTTGGAGGTTTGGCGGCTACGCCAACATCTCCACCATCGACACCATCCTCGACAAGCCCGACTTCACCCTCGAGGAGCTGCTCGACGAGAGCGACCTGATCCAGGAGCTCAAGCAGCACAACACCAAGCTTATTGAATACTTGCGCGAGGACAAGGTCCTCGAGAAGCTCCTGGACTATGCCGTCGCCCCAAAGCTAGAGGTCTTCGAGACCCCCGGCGACCAGGCCGACGACGAGTCCGGCGGGAAGGGCAAGGCTCGTCTGCTGTCCTTCTCCCGACCCCGTGCCTCCTCGCGTACCACCGACACCACCGAGATCGAGAACGACGACGACGAGCAGGACAAGAAGCGCAACCGCTACGCCTTTGTCGCTTGTGAGGTCCTCAGCTCCGACACCTGGTCCATCTACGAAGCCCTCACCGAAAACCGCCAGCTGCTACGCGATTTCTGGAACTTCCTCTCGCGGGACTCTCCACTTGACCCGCTACAGGCGAGCTATTTTACCAAGATCAACGAGTCGCTCTTCGAGAAGAAGACGGAAGAGATGATGGACCTCTTGCGCAGTCTGCCCAATGCCGTCTCCGACCTACTGAAGCACGTCGAATGCCCCATGATCATGGACCTGTTGCTCAAGATTATTGCCCTGGACCGTAGCGAGGGAGGCCAAGGCGTTGTAGAGGTGTGTATCCATCCTGTCCCGTTGCACAACTATGCCTCGGCTTCTTTTCCGTGCTAACCATCGCCTCTGCAGTGGCTCTATTCCAAGGACATGATCCCCACGCTTCTTTCCTGCCTCAGCCCCGAACACAGTTGGGTCGTCCAGACCGCCGCCGGCGACTTTATCAAAGCCATCATCACCATATCCGCCAACGCCTCCCAAAACGAGCAGCAGTGCATCGGCCCCAACGAGCTTACACGCCAGCTCGTGTCGCGCCAGTGCGTAGAGCAACTCATTGGTTATATGCTTGGCGGAGGCAACCCGTTGACCGTGGGCGTGGGCATCGTCATTGAAGTTATTCGAAAGAATAATTCCGATTATGATCCCGACGTCGGCACCGGTGCCAATTCCGTCCCCTCCGCCCATGATCCCATCTATCTAGGCCATCTTCTGCGCCTCTTTGCCGAGAACGTACCCAAGTTTATGGACCTCATCATGGGCACCCCTGCTCAAAAAGATCTCACTGCTTCTACCTTTGGAGAGAAGCTCGAGCCACTTGGCTTCGACCGTTTCAAGACATGCGAACTAATGGCTGAGCTTCTGCACTGCAGCAACATGGGGTTGCTCAATGAGGTTGGGTCGGAGGACGTCATCGCAGCCAGGGACGCAGAGCGATCTCGCCTGCGGTCGGAAGGCAAGCTGGGCCCCCAGAAGGAAGAGGACCTGTCCGTGGATGACCTGACCATGCGCATGTCTCATACTGGCCAGGAGGAAGGCGGCCGCCGCTTAGAGGTCACCAATGCCGACGATGATGGTTTCGAGGAAGTTGAGCCTAGCAAGGAGATGAGCGAAGACACGTCCCACGAGTTTGTCAAGGCCGAAGACGACATGCCCGCTGCTCACCCACCTTCTTTCCCCGATAAGGAAGGAGATGATTTCGTGGATGAGCCTCTCAGCTCCCCCAGACTATCGGTTGGAGCCGACAAAGTCAATGAGCAGCAGTTTGAGGACCCGGACCTCGTGGTTGCTCCGCTTTCGCCCACCAAAGCTAAGCCCGCCGAGCCTGCGCCTGCTGCTGCTGCCGCCTCTACAATCGAACCCGAAGCAAGTGCAGCCGAACACAAGTCTCAGGATGCGGGTAAGCCTGAAGGTGACTCGTCGGTCAAGACCACTTCTTCCATTGCGGACAGTCCCCCGGAGGAGGAGGAGGAGGGGCTGGCACTACCAGTGACTGGTCCTTCTACACCCACCACAGAGAAACCCGCGGCCGATCTCTCGGAAGGCGGCAAGTCCCTTTCTCCCCGCCCCGAGGACACTCCTGCGCCGCTATTTTCCGCGCCAGCCGCACCCGAGTCCGGTGCTGAGCGACCGCCAGAGACCAAGAATAAGATTTCTGAGGCCGAGGCCTCTACTGGCGGGACCGCACCCGCCAAGGATGTCACCGGTGCCGAGGAGCCCACTGAGGGTCAAGGCAAGACAGAGTCTACCGACACGGTGGGCCCTGTCGTAGGAGACTTCCTGAAGATCCAGTTCGTCAACCATCGCGTTGTGCCTACAATCCTGGTAAGAATACGACACTCAAGGACGCCAAGTTCAGCCCCGCTAACCCCCTTTTAGTCGTTCTTCTTCAGCTACCCCTGGAACAACTTCCTTCACAATGTCGTCTACGATATTGTCCAGCAGGTATTCAACGGTCCGATGGATCGCGGCTATAACCCGACGTTAGCTGTATCTCTCTTCGAGGCCGCGGATATTACCGCTGCCATAATCAAGGGCCAGCAGGCCAGCGACGAGTCCCATGCCAAAACCAAGACCCGTATGGGCTACATGGGCCACCTCACCCTCATTGCGGAGGAGGTTGTCAAGTTCACCGAGCGACACCCTCCGGAGCTTCTGTCCGAGACGGTCCTGGACAAGGTTATGAGCCAGGACTGGATCAACTACGTCGAGGGCGCTCTGGCGGAGACGCGTGAGAGGGATAACGCCATTCTGGGAGGCGTTCGGCCTGAAGTTGCTCTGGGCCACCGGGGTAGCCTAGGCGGCGGCGGCGGCCTCGGCGGTGTAGGCCTGTCGGGTCTAGGCGGTAACTCAGGGGGAGGCGGTTCTAACGCGTTGGCTGAGGCTGGTCTCAACGGCGGCATTGAGCTCAACGAGAGCGGGGGCAATGGCATGGGTCCATTTGCCATCAGCGCGGGTACTCTGATGTCTGGATTCGGCAGCAGCAGTGACGAGGAGGACGAGGAAGGCGAAGGCGACGAGGAAGACGTCAATTCCGAGGTGAGTGGCGATTCCAACGACGAGCGCGGACCGTGGTTCTCTCAGGAAAGCGGCATGGCGGGCCCGCCCGAGGATGTTATCATGCGATCTCCGGAGCTCATGTCCGAGGGCTCCCCCGAGTTTGGGGCAGTGGACACTGTGATGGAGTCCCCACCTCATTCCCCGGAGCTCACTGTTCGCAATCTCGGAGAGCGGGAGGAGTATCTGTCAGAGGAGCGCACGGAAGCGGGGCGACCACAACTTCCTTAGTACGGGAGTTTCTGGTCGTCCCCTGGTGGACACGCGGCGACGATGGACGATGGGAGCATTGACGAGTTGGAAGAGTTTGAGGGCGTGGATCCCGAGGGCTTCAACAGGCTGCTCGACCGTGCGAGGTGGTGAGGGCGCCATGTGCAAGAGGTGGAGAAGGCCAGGGGAGGTGGACCGCACAGAGCCTGGGGTTTCTGTGACAGCATCTCAAGTTTGGGGCTGGGGAGTGGCGCGCATGCTGCAGTGCACGATATGAGGCCCTTTGGAGATCACATTGCCATGCCCGCTCTAGCTCGAAATACCTTTCGATCCGCGCGGGCGCCAATTTTCCTTTCGTCATTTCTCAACCTTGGGGATTGAGATGCTGATGTGCCCTTCCTCTTAGTTCCGCGCCTACACAGATCCCCAAGCAGACGACGAGTCCATGGCGCCACCATCGATACCACCGCCCCCGCCGCCCCCACCGCCCCTGAACATCCCTCCCTCCCGAGCCAGACTGCAGCTTGCAGCAAGGCTGGCGATGCATCAAAAGAACAACAGCCAATCCGCGGAACCGTCGTCTGCCGGCCTCCACGGTGACGGAAATGACGACGATGACGATGACGACGACATCAAGGATCCATTCGCAGACGGTGAGGATGACCTTGACGATGACGATGACGACATGCTACGCGACGACGGCAGGGGTTCATGGTGGAGAGGTGTCGTGAGGAGGAAGATAAGTGAACAGGAGCTCGCTTCTGACGACAACCATGATCAAGATGACGACGAGGAGTTTGGGGACTTTGCCATGGCTGAGGATGACAACGAGAAGGGCGGCGAGGGGGGGCATGTTGTGCTCAAGCCTCTTGCGGTGAACCCGGCCAAGGAGGGGAATCGTGGCCTCAGCGGGCTCTGGCCATTCGGGTCTGGGTCGAAGGGTGACAAGGAGAAGACACGGCAGGAGGCAGAGGGGGAGGCGGCGGATGCGTCATCGTCACCGCTGGACGTGTCCGCCGAGAAGGAGCAGTCCGAGTCAACCCGACCAGCGGCGGCGGTGGAGGCCAAGGAGGCAAAGGTCGGAGATCCTGACGAGGAGGAGGCCGTCAAGGTCTGAAAACGGCGGACACTATTTGTCAACCAAACAGTCCCGCCATTTTTCGCATGAGAGGATGCGTGTGTTTCAGGGAGGCATATAAAGGCATAGAAACGGGTGCATCATTATTTGGAGGGATTGATTGCTGCATGGGTGAGGGAGGCGAGGGCTGTATAATGTTGGACGTTTGTGGAATATGTTATTCCTTGTATTATATATGCGTTTTGTGTGTGCGTTGACTGGAACGGGCGCCGTTGGCTGTGTAGAGTAGGCAGTAGGATGGATTGGCAATAAGGTATTGAGAAGCCGCGTGGTTGTGATGGCTGGGTATCTTTGCTGTCGGTTGGCATAGGGGTATGAAGGCTAGCGGTGGTTATTTACGTCATGTTTATATTCCTGGCTCTCCGTTCCAGTACGGTGGATGTGAGCATTTCAGCATTTCATTTCATTCTGGCTACGTTGGGGGGGGGGGGNGGGGGGGGGGGGGTTGTGTGTGTGTGCGTGGAGGACAGATGATAGCCAGCTCATGTTTATTTTCCTACCATTCTTCCCATCTCTTTTGGCGGCTCCTGGAGAGCCGGAAGCCACGGTTCGCCGCATAGCCCTGGCAATCTTGTGGCCAAAATGCCCATCTCTCTTGACAAGGCTCTCACGCAAATGATTAGTATCACCGCCTCGCAGTCTACAAATGGCTCCCGATATTAAGGTCAGGTTGTTGACAGGTTGTGGCTGGTTGTGGGACTTGGTTTATCCTCCCTTCGGCCATCCGGTCGGAAACCGAACGCTTATGTCCGCGCAGCAGCCTCGAATTTGCGAGGCTGCATGGCGAGAAACCGAGGGTAAGCCGAGGCCAAGAACTCACAGTGGAGACGGGCCAAAAAGGAACTTGACGCTTATACCAGACTCGGACTGGCAACCTGCGCGTGTTAATTTGGCACCCGGGGTCGGGCGCTCCGTGCACCAGGCACTCTTTTTTCCACCAGGTCGGGAAAACGAAAACCAGAAGCTCGAGGAGAAAATGCATCGTTGCAGCCGACCAGAGCCGAGAATGTCGGCCGAGCTCTCGGTCAAACTTGGCAGGAGCATGGAACCGTGCTGAATCGCTGGTTCAATCGACATTGCAAGTCTACTAGAGAACCACAGGAGTCTCAATTAGTAGTACAGTGAATATTGAAAATGTTTGCTCGATGCGATTGCCGATTTGAGTTGATCATCATGAGCGTCGATGCATTGGGGCTGACGTCGTTTTGACGTTCACATGCCGTTTGAGCGCGCTGCCCCCGCTGCTGATGGTTGTCATCAATGGCAAATGTACAGTACATAAGTGTCGTACTGCGGTACATCTTGCGGTGACATGGCCCGTCGCTTTGGGGGGGACGCATATGTACCTGGACCCCAGAAAACCTCAGCCTTGGCCGGACGAAGAGATGCGTGGTTGGCCTGCGCGGCGTCTCAAAAACTCAAACGTACTCAATTGATATCATAAAATCAATTCCACCATTTGTGGAATGCAATAAACATGACGCTCATTGAAATATTGCCATAGCCCTGTATAGAGCAGTACGTACGTACCTTACTACAGTACGAGTACTTGCTCGAGATCGGTCCAGAGGAGCTTCGGCTGCCCATGACGAAACGGCGAGGCAGATTATCATCCCAATGCTCGTGATTGGCCAAAGCACGCGACCCGTCTCCCCACAGCGGGCATCTGCCACTCGTCCCAGTTCCATGTCTCCCAGTGCTCTAGCCGCTCCCGGCCAACCGGCATGCGCACCTGGTGGCCCCACCCCACCTCTGTTTGACCTCGCTCGCTCGGCATCTCGTGGCACTTAACCTCTCCCACCCCGTAAACTCTTTTCTCCCTCATATTCTTTCCTTTCGTCCTCGACCTCTTGAGCATAACCCCTCGACTTTGACCTCCTCCCCCCTCCCCCCGAGTGTCACCGTCCTCTCACCCGGAGCCAGACTACCATTGTGTGTCTTGAATGACCACGCGTCTGAATCTTTGCTCACGGGCCTGAATTTCTGACGACCCAAGGCGAGGGATTCATTTTCCTGCTGGGACGCCTCTCTGCCCCAACGTCAACAATCCCCCACCGTCTATACAGACAGTCCTTCGCGGACCAAGCCCTCACCATGCTCGCAATGAAGCAGATGGCGGGTGGCCTCGGCCGCGCCCGTGCCATTGGCAGTGCCGCCACGGGCGTTCGCCGCATGGCCACCGTCTCCGACGCCCTGGATCGCAAGGTATGCTTCTCCGTGCGGCACACAGCTCTGACTGCGCCCTCGTGGCTGACAAACATCCATTACAGGTCCGCCAGAACAACTGGGAGGAGGGCAACTTCATCAACTACAAGAAGATGTCGGAAAACCTCGCAATCGTCCGCAGCCGCCTCAACCGCCCGTTGACCTATGCTGAGAAGATCCTCTACTCTCACCTGGACGATCCCCATGGCCAGGAGATTGAGCGTGGCAAGTCATACCTCAAGCTGCGTCCCGACCGCGTCGCCTGCCAGGACGCCACCGCCCAGATGGCCATCCTCCAGTTCATGTCCGCCGGCATGGACTCGGTTGCCAACCCCACCACCGTCCACTGCGACCATCTGATCGAGGCCCAGGTCGGTGGCGTCAAGGATCTGGACCGCGCCATCAGCATCAACAAGGAGGTCTACGACTTTCTCGCCACTGCCTGCGCCAAGTACAACATTGGTTTCTGGCGCCCCGGCTCCGGTATCATCCACCAGATTCTCCTCGAGAACTACGCTTTCCCCGGCGGTCTCCTGATCGGCACTGACTCCCACACCCCCAACGGTGGTGGTCTCGGTATGGCTGCCATCGGTGTCGGTGGTGCTGATGCTGTCGATGTCATGGCCAACCTTCCCTGGGAGCTCAAGGCCCCCAAGGTCATTGGTGTCAAGCTCACTGGCCAGATGTCTGGCTGGACCGCTCCTAAGGGTAAGTTTCGCACCCCCTCGTGCATCCTCATCCTTCTTTTCCTCCTCCTCTCCCCGTCCTCTTCCTCCTACTCTCCCCTCGTCTTTACCGTCGTCGTCGTCTTCATTATGAATAGTATGGGGAAGAAGACGACAGCGACGAAGACTCTTCCTTATCCATCACCCTCCTCTTGCCCCTCTTTGTTGTCCCCGTGGTCTTCCCCCTCTTCCTATCCCAGCCAGAAAAAAACCCGCCGTCATACCCAGCTCAATACACACTGCCTACCCCCGCCCAAATACGCAACCAAATACACAATCCAATACACAACCAAATACCCAATCCAATACACAACCAAATACCCAGCCAGATACCCCACAAGATACCCAGCCAGATACCCAGCCAGATACCCAGCCAGATACCCAGCCAGATACCCAACCAAACACACCACCACTGGAGCCAAACACTGACGCTTGAAATCACAGACATCATTCTAAAGGTCGCCGACATCCTGACAGTGAAAGGCGGGACGGGCGCGATAGTCGAATATCACGGCCCTGGTACTGCGAGCGTGTCTTGCACCGGCATGGCTACCATCACCAACATGGGTGCCGAGATTGGAGCCACTACCTCGCTGTTCCCCTTCAACGACCGCATGTACGACTACCTCGCCGCCACCAAGCGCAAGGAGATCGGTGACTTCGCCCGCGTCTACGCCAACGAGCTCAAGGAGGACGAGGGTGCCGAGTACGACCAGCTGATCGAGATCAACTTGTCTGAGCTCGAGCCCCATATCAACGGCCCCTTCACCCCCGATCTGGGCACGCCCATCTCCAAGTTCAGCCAGGCTGTCAAGGAGAACGGCTGGCCCGAGGAGCTCAAGGTCGGCTTGATCGGCTCTTGCACCAACTCCTCGTACGAGGACATGTCCCGTGCTGCCTCCATCGCCCGCGATGCCCTCGACCACGGCCTCAAGGCCAAGTCTGCGTTCACTGTCACCCCCGGCTCTGAGCAGATCCGCGCCACCATCGAGCGCGATGGTCAGCTCCAGACCTTCGAGGAGTTTGGCGGCATGGTCCTGGCCAACGCTTGCGGCCCTTGCATCGGTCAGTGGGACCGCAGGGACGTTAAGAAGGGCGAGGCCAACTCCATCCTGTCGTCCTACAACCGTAACTTCACCGGCCGCAACGACGGCAACCCCGCCACCCACTCTTTCGTCACCTCCCCCGATCTGGTCGTCGCTCTCACCATTGCCGGCAACCTGCACTTCAACCCCCTGACCGATAAGCTCAAGGACAAGGATGGCAACGAGTTCATGCTGAAGCCCCCCACCGGTGACGGCCTCCCCACCCGCGGCTACGACCCCGGCCAGGACACCTACCAGGCCCCTCCCAAGGACCGCGCCAGCGTCAGCGTTGCCGTGTCTCCCACCTCCGACCGCCTGCAGATTCTCGAGCCCTTCCAGCCCTGGGACGGCAAGGACGCGAAGGACCTCCCCATCCTGATCAAGGCCAAGGGCAAGACCACCACCGACCACATCTCGATGGCTGGTCCCTGGCTGAAGTACCGTGGCCATCTCGACAACATCTCCAACAACATGCTGATCGGTGCCATCAACGAGGCCAACGACGAGGCCAACAAGGTCAAGAACTTCACCACCGGCGAGTGGGATGCCGTCCCCGCGGTCGCCCGTGACTACAAGAAGAAGGGCATCAAGTGGGTTGTCATTGGTGATTGGAACTACGGCGAGGGTAGCTCGCGTGAGCACGCCGCCCTTGAGCCCCGCCACCTTGGTGGCTTGGCTATCGTCACCCGCAGCTTCGCCCGTATCCACGAGACCAACCTGAAGAAGCAGGGCATGCTGCCCCTGACCTTTGCCGACCCCGCCGACTACGACAAGATCAAGCCTGATGACAAGGTACGTCCCACACACATATCTCCATACTCTTATGTCCGTGAGTTTTGTTTTCTAACATAACTGTAACAGGTCGACATCCTCGCCACCGAGCTGGCCGTCGGCAAGCCCGTCACCATGGTCGTCCACCCCAAGGACGGCAAGTCCTTTGAGATCAAGCTCGAGCACACGTTCAACGAGCCCCAGATTGAGTGGTTCAAGAACGGCAGCGCTCTGAACACCATGGCCAAGTCGCGAGCATAAATGGGACGGATATATATTTAGGGATTCTTTTTGTCGAAGAGGAGGGGGAGGAAAGGATAGTGTTCTGCTTAGGTTAAAGCGTTGTGTCATGATTGCATAGCTTGTATAAAATACACCTTACACTGCACTACTTGCTTCCTTTATCCTTCCGAAGTGTCGTCTTCCGTACGCAGTAAACCGAGCGCTTCACCTAGAGCGAGCGGTCGGCTGGCTAGAGGTTCTCGATTTTGTAGAACTAAAGTCGGGCTTCTACATTATAGTAGGATAGACAAGCCATCCGGAACCCGCTATACAGACATGTGCTTCCCTCCCATATGTAGGTCATTTCTCGTCATGGGCCCGTCGGCAGCCTACCCGGCCATAAATGGCATCGCCGCCTCAAGCTGCTACCCTACAGCAGTAACATTTGCCAACGAGCACGCTGGTGGAGGCCAATCTCGTCAATATTTCGATAATTCCCCCATATTGTTTGCGGTATTTCTCGTACGCTGTGGAAGCTACTTTTATTTTCTTATTGTTTTCCAGGTTATATAATTTTCTGTGAGTGGCGTTTCTCTTTGGCATTCAATTGATGTTATTAATTGCTCAGTGCTGCCAGCTTGTCTGTCGGTTGTGCGGATGACTTGGACAATTTTCCGAGTCTCCACAAAATTTTCGAACTCCCACTTCAATCCTTCGCATCCCACACAGCATCTCATCAACCCAGCGACATCAAGAACCACCACGACAGCACGATCCCCCTACCGCACAATCCCCATAGAGGCCGACAGAAATCTATTCATCATGGGTGTAAAGAATAAGCGGACTCTCACCAAGACTCGGCGAAAGTTGAGGTAACGAACAGACTCCTATATTCTTGGTGGGTAGGCCTACGCAAGGCGGGGTGGCTGACTCGCCGCTATCTACAGGGACTTGGACCAGATCAAAGCCGACATCCTCTCGCCCAAACACCTGACCCAGTACAAGGATACAAAGGCTGTTGAGGATCTCCCTGCACTCGGTCGGAATTACTGCGTGGAGTGCGCCAAGTGGTTCGAGAGCGAGACGAATCTTGTGGCCCATCGGCGTGGCAAGGTCCATAAGCGCAGGTATATGATCCCCCCGCCCCCCTTTTCCTCTTCTTGATGCATATTCTTCGGCATCTACCGCAAGTCCCGTGGGGTCGCTAATTGATATGATCGCTAATGATTCGTTGTTCTTCCCGACAGAGTCAAGCAGCTTAAAGAGGAGCCGTATACCCAGAAAGTCTCCGACGCCGCCGTCGGCTTGTGGACGGACAACGGGAGAGGCAAACCCGATACCGAGTCGCACGCCGACATCGACATGGCGACCTGAGGCTAAACGATCCTGCTCTCATACACACCGACGCTTATACCACTCCCTGCCTCCGTGCCTCGACCGTGCAAAGCGTGCCTATATTACGCGGACGCTGTCGGGGCGCTACGACCTGAACGGGATAGGTTTACATTGGTATGGTGGTCTGTAATCCCGGGCTAGTTCACCTAATTCCACGACCGCGTGCTCTGGCCAGCCCGCTTGGCTGACCACGGCCGCGTGTGCTCGATCTGCCTCTTGCGGTTGTGGAAGAGCCCCGGGGTGCGGGTAGTCGAGACTGGCGCTTTTCGGAGGTTGTCGTCGTTCGTGCGGCGGCTTTCGTCGACTGGGGAGGGTTCTCGACAAAGGATGTGTCCGTAGTCCTGCGTGGCATGGTTATTTAAACGAGGCGTTTTGGTGGAGTTTGGCCGGGTGGAGGGAGTTACATGAAGGTTGTCTCGCCGTCGTCGGGACGCGAGGATGGGTTGGCGGTGGGAGGCTCTTCTTCCTGGCGGTCTCGGCGGAATGATTCAGAGACGGGGGCCTTCCAAAAGGGGTCAGCTCCTGTACATCGGTACATCTTCCATGGGCGGAACACGGAACGTGGATATGGATTAGATATACCTCAGGAAAATCGACACAAAAAGCATTCATATTCAAGCCATACAAGAAGCTAGCAAAGGACTCGCTGAAGCGCGCCAGGCTCTCGTGCATGAGCTGGAAATGCATCATGTTGGCCTCCAGATCGGTCATGGAGTCGGACAGCTCGGCGAAGGCGGGCTCGAACACGTTGAGCGGGAATGCGCCGTCTCCACCGTCGCCGGCGGCGCTGCGGGCGGAGTCGCGGAAGGAGGAGCGCGAGGATGGTCGGAGGGGGGTGGTGGGACGCGAGGTGCGCGTTCGTGAGGTGGAGCGCTTGGAGGTGGACTGGGGGGGTTCGGTGCCGGTCATTGTTGGTGTTGGCGGGTTGGGGGGTTTTTGTCAGGGTGTGCGAGGGTGTGCGAAGGTGAGGCTGCTTGAGATTGCTCCGATTGCGAAGGGGGTTGGGGTTGGTGCTGGGAATGTTGTTGTCGTTGGTGATGCTTCGAGAGCTGGCGGTGCCAACAACGGACTCCTTGTATGGAAGTGCCCCACCACTTTGTACACGGCCATCTGGGCCCTGGCGCCCCGCACCCGGGTACCTGTATGTACTCGTACTTTGGCACCTTACCTGGTAAAGAAGAGTGAAGAAAAGTCCCACCCAAGGCACGTGCCCGTCAGGGTTCGTATCTCGACGTGTAATTGTCGGCGGACTGTTCTGCACTGTCGTTACCTAGTACTAAAAAGTATACGGAAAATGCATGTTTTCCGTATTGGACTTGTGGCATTAGACTACTACATGTGTAGATACAGATTGCCAGGCTGTGTAGGAGGTCTTATTACCTAGTACAGAGTGTACTAGGTATTCGTAATCATTTAAGTAGTGCTATTACCAGGTGCTATAGATGATGACATCGACAGGCTGAACTGCACCGGAAAAAGCGAGACTGGGCAGCGGCGTAGCGCAGGTCCCAATTTCGACCAGCGTCCACCCCCGAAGAATCGGACCATCCACATCGACAACGTTTGGATCTTGCTTGAGCGCCATCTCGCTCAGCGCGTGGCACCTATTCATTCATTGGAAATCCCCGGTTCGACAATCTGCTTCTGACCCCATCCCCCAAAACCATCCACCCCGGCTCTCATCCGCCGCGTGGCGCTCAGAGACCGATCGGATACCATTACCTAGGTCGTCAGTGTACCCCCCCATGTGCGTCGCCTTCATCTCCGACCTCTCCGGATTCGATTCACTCACTCTTTCGATCGACAGTCTCGTCTCATCCCGCTTCTTCCTGTTTAGCAGTTTTCTTCCCTGCGTCACTATCCGGGATCGCCGGTACATCGAACTGTCAGCCCTCTCCTGTATACTTGAAATATTCTGGGAGTGCGGGGTGGAACCTTGAGCCTTGCGACATCTAAACATCTCACGCGACCACATCTCGACACGAGCATCTCACAGTGTGGTCCTACTGGCCACTTCCCTATGAAGTCCCGCCTCCAACGACACAACTTAACCAAGTTCGCACACCGAGCTCTTGCTCCACCTGCTCCTCGACCGCTCGCCGCGCAACGGTGCCCCCCAAGTGGTCAGCCTCAACTCGAGGGTAGACGCTTCAACAGTCTCAGAGGTATCCAGACCTCCTTTCAGCCTGGGAACCAGACCGTATACACTGGCATCAAGAAACACCAAGCCGTCCACGCTCAGAAACCTGTTGTTCACCTCAGGGGCAGCTTGTCATATCCACTCCTTGCTGTCGCTGTCCTCTCCTTGATCGGCATTCTTGCTCATCTCGGCTCCCAAGAGCGCGATCACACATCCACAGAACACTCAGACGACCTGCCAGACTCGCCACCACCCGAAATGGCGCCGCAACTTCTACCGGGCCGCCCGGGGAACCTGACCCCGGACCAGGAGGAGAAACTCCGCAAGCTATGGCTCCTCGTCCTCCAGCTCTGCGGCACCGCCGACAACAACGAGACGCCATCCACGGATGCATCCACCTCGCAGGAACAAGACCCCAATTCTGGCGGGAAGAAACAGCGCTTTAGCATGTTCCGCAAGAACAGAGGGGACTCTAAATCAGGCGCCGCCGACGCGCCGTCCACGGCCGACACCATTGTTAAGAACGGCGCCTCGGACGACGACAAGTACGGCCAGACGAAGCAGTTCCAGGAGATGATCGCCAACAACACCCCCGAGACCATTCGCGAGACCTTGTGGTCCATGGTCAAGCACGATCACCCAGACGCGCTGCTCCTGCGTTTCCTGCGTGCCCGTAAGTGGGACGTTGAGAAGGCGCTGGTCATGGCCGTGTCGACGCTGAACTGGCGACACAATGAGATGCTCGTGGACGCCGACATCATGAAGAACGGCGAGGGCGGAGCGCAGGAGGATGAGAAGGCTGAGGATGCCCGCACCCAGAAGCTAGGAAAGGACTTTATGGCGCAAATCCGAATGGGCAAGAGCTTCCTCCATGGAACTGACAAGAACGGCCGTCCCATCTGCGTCGTCCGGGTCCGTCTCCACAAGCAGGGCGAGCAGTGCGAGGAGAGTCTGGAGAAGTATACGGTATACATTATCGAGACGACTCGGATGCTTCTTGCGCCGCCCGTGGATACAGCTGTGCGTGGATCTCGTTCTTGCTACCCTCTTCTTTTTTCCCCCAATGACCCGGGCCGAATGGTTACTGACTGTGTTGGATTAGACCATCATCTTCGACATGACTGGCTTCTCCATGGCCAACATGGACTACACTCCGGTCAAATTTATGATCAAGTGCTTCGAGGCCAACTACCCTGAATCCTTGGGCGCTGTGCTTGTCCACAACTCTCCCTGGATCTTCCAAGGTTTGTTTCCCCTTCACGGTGGCAACAGCCACGCTTTCAGGAGGCTAACTTGGTACAGGGATATGGAGAGTCATCCGCGGATGGCTGGACCCCGTCGTCGCGGGCAAGGTGCACTTCACCAACAACAAGGCCGAGCTCGCAGAATTCATCGAGCCCGGGCAGATCCTCAAAGAGCTTGGAGGCGAAGAGGACTGGGAATACAAATACGTGGAGCCCGTCGCCGGGGAGAACGACGCCATGAAGGACACCGCGGCCAAGGAGCGTCTCCTAGAGGCGCGGGCAGATGTCGTGAAGAATTTTGAGGCCGCCACCCTGGACTGGATACACCAGCCTGGGGGGGATGAGGGCAAGTCGAACAAGGCGAAACGCGATGAGATTGCCGCCGAACTTAGGGAGGGGTACTGGAGACTGGATCCTTACCTGCGCGCGCGGTCGTTGTATGACAGGATAGGGGTTATTCAGCCGGGTGGTAAGATCACCTGGGATGCCTCCAGGGCACCTGCGCCCAAGGCGCAGCCGGCGCCGGAGACATCGGCCGACGACTTGGATTAATGGGCTGGAAGGCTTGTCATTGGCGACACGGCAATGGTCCGTTCAAGGAAGAGCATAAGGGACAAAATAGATCAAGGGTACACTTGAAATTTATTGCCATTTATCTCGAGCTGGTTTGTCTTGGGAGTAGGCCATTTCACAGGTAGTAGATCTCGGGTGCAACTTTACATTTTCGACTTGATCTCCTCATGTAGAGCCTTGAGCTTGTCCATGTCAGGCTTCGTGGCGGGCCAGCCAATGCCGAGGCCCTCCTGCTCATTAGGCTTGGGAATCTAGATGGATGAAGGTTAGTACCAATGTTCGCCGGTCAAGTAGCAACTGCCAGAAAAGGGTCGTACCATGTGGAAGTGAACCTAGATTTTTTGATTAGCCTTTGGAAACGGAACACCAATGACTTTGGAAGTACTTACGTGGTGCACTTCTTGGTGGGCAAGGGTGCCGTTGTTCTGGAGAATGTTGTAGTTCTCGGCACCGGTGGCATTGACAATCTTCTTGAGGACGGGCTGCCGGGGGGCCATCTATCAGCTAAAGACGGACACAGAGACACAAACAAGGTCTGTCGATTGGGGGACGAACCAGGATCTCGCTCAGTTGGTCGTCGGGGATATCAGCGAGCTTTGCGCCATGGTACTTGGGAATGACGAGCTGGAGGCCACGATGGGTTAGCCAGATCGAAGGCGGGCAACGCAGCTCGGGAGTAGCAGGTGCTCACGGCGTGGCCTTTGGACAGGGCGCCAATGTCGAGGAAGGCGAGCGTCTTCTCGCTCTCGAAGAGCTTGAAGCTAGGGATCTCGCCTAGCGGGGCACACACACGAGTTAGCTTGCCGTCGTGCCACCCAAATTTCTTATTTCCTCTCGGGCCGGGGAAGAGGAGGGGCTGCATACCCTTGATGATGCGGCAGAAGATGCAAGACATGGTCCGTGACTCTTTCCTGAGTAAGGCTGGCGACAATTGAGCAGGTCTGCAGCAGGCAATGTGTAAATATGAAAGATCGCGGAGGTGTCTCCTCGGCGATGTCACTTGCAGCTCATAAACTCCGCAGCGGGTGGAGGTGGGACCTTTCGTGAGGGGGATGACGCACTGGTGTGTGTGGGTGAAGGGGGGGTGGCTTGGAAGGTAAGGTATATAAGGAATAAAAATTCATGGAATTACCTGGAGTGGGACCTCCCATCGAACTCACCTCTTGCCTTTTACCAGATGTGACCGTGGGATTGGCCCAAAAGACTCCACTCCTCTAATCTTTGGAAACTCCTCATCTGGAACGCCCGGATTCGAATCTTTATTTTGCACTTCATTTTTTGTTTTGTTTTTTGACTTGTTTGAATTTTTATTCTACGCCCTCATCATGCCGCAGATGGTATCCTGTTAAACCGTCAACGACTGATACTTTGCCAATTTACTTTCTGGTCCTGGGTTTTGGAGACGGAATATTAACGTAGTATTAATTTGTAGCGTGAACATGTGAAGGAACGTCATCTGTGGCTGTGGCATCTACGTACCGTACTGTACCCCGCCATCATCCCACCTCAAGGGTAGATCCCAGCGAAGCTCAGCCCCCAACCGGCAAGGCAAACCTCGGAATACGCCCGGTCTTGGACTTTACGACGACACTTTTTGTTATCATATTGAAAGGCATAGTTGGCGAGCGAAGCTTCATTTATTCCTCCCTTTGCGAAACCGGCATCACACGAGACCAACCCAACAGAGCATCGATACGCCTTGCCACGACACGACTGTACGAGTACTAGCCGCTCCTTTGACAGCTCCCTCAACTCGACCACCTCGACACTCCTTCCCCCCCGCCTTCCCACGATGCCCGAATTCATAAGCACGCCCCTCTACGGCGGCGCTATCGTCTGCGACCTCCCCGACAACTTTGCCGACGTCAGGTCAGTCCGCATTTCCCTTTCCCCCCTCTCCCCCCTCCCTGCTGGGGTTGTCTGCTAACAGGCGCGCAGCAAGTTGCGACAGGTCCCCGATAACCAGGAAGTCTGGATCGATAAGGACGGCTTCACGAGCATCATCTTCGACATCACCGAGCGCGTGGGCGAGCCCGGCTCCGGGCCTGAGATTGACGGGCGCGCCATCACGACGCATCTTGAGGAGCTGGTCGGCTCGGACGTTGGAGGGCTGAAGATCTGGAATACGGCCGAGACAGAGTTCTCTCGCCTCGAGTATGTCCCCTAATCCTTCTTCTCCCCGGGCCCTTCTTCGCCTGATCACGATCACGCGGGCCAAAGAACCTCTCTCGATACTAACCCCC